>CM064865.1:8609268-8867432 GCA_032719365.1 Prinsepia uniflora | reverse complement strand
AGCAACTTAGTGTTATATCAACTTTGACATTATAGGAAGTATGTGGGAATCGGACGGAACTTTGTCATCTTTGTAACAGATATATTAGACTGCGAGAACGATACAACCATGAAATTAGGTGTAATGGTGTCCCAGATGTTTCTTTGGGGTCTTCTAGTTCCAGGTTGGTTCACTATCATTTAGGTTTAATATATTAACTTGTATATTATAGCTACGTGTGTTTGTGTACTGTAATGAAATATGTTGCGAGGAACTAAAAGAAAATCTTGTTGCTGTCTAACAGCTAATAATTGAGAGGGGACTACCTGTAATTCATAGTCTTAGCTATAAATTATTGGAGAGTTAATGCTTACAAATGAGATAACCTTAGGTAGCATGTTTAATATGTTTTCATACTTTTTCTGTATCTCCTTTATTGAAACTTTCAAACTGGGTTACATTAGTGAATTTAATATAGATCTCTCGAACTTTTTTTTGGCGTGTTTAAAATCATGCTTTATGTTAGGTGGTAAAAAAACTATATTGGTACCTCACTCTTTGTTCCAACGCTGGTATCACCCATAACAATTGAGGATAATACTAGTATAGATTTTTTTTTTTAAATTAATTAGCTGAAATTTGAAATTACAAAAAATGATAGAAAAGTAACCTCATTTGTGCCAATGTGAGTTCAGAACTGCCTAACCTCTTTTGTGTTTACTTCATTTAGAAACGCCCTAACCTTTTTGGTACACAAATTGATTCATTGATATTAGGGATTCTTTTGTTCTTTTAGAATTGCGGCGACTGTTGGAGAACCGTTTTCTTTTGTTATGGTTATTAGTTATTAATTAATCCTTTGAATTTTGATCTGAAGGGATGCTAGGGTAGAAGGAGAAGGAGGTGCTCATAGAAGACCGCCCGCCAAACGAGTTTTCACGGAAAACGGGGTCATATTCACCATTGCATTAACCGGCATTGCTGTTCTTTTGGGGTCTATTTTTTTCCAGAGAAAGCCAGAGGAGAATCAAGTGCACTAGCAGCTACGAAAATACTCACGGGGGTTATGTAAATCTTTCTTAAGCTTCCATTTATGCGTCCCTAAATGTTCCTTCTGTAATCGTACTACTGCTACTACTAGAACCGCGGCATTAAACACCGTTGAGGTTGTGATCGTAATACATACACTGAGACTGACTATGCAAACTTGTTTTGTACTTGTTAATTTTACCATTTCTTGGAATGAAGTAAATACCTTTCTGAATGGTTTCACATGTGTATGAAAATGAACTGATGTGTCAGCCAACTTCTAAAATCAAGTTTGGATGCATATTGAAGGATGGGAGGAACACACAGGCTATGTGTCCAAGTCAATTTCTTTTGAAAAATATTGAACTGAAATGATCCAACAAAATCAAACCTATCATTTGGAATACCCACCAAAATTTACCCTCCTTACCCATCAAGGAGAATGATTCCCCTTATCACAGTCCATCGACAGAAGCTTGAAATTTTTGGAGTCCCAAGACAAACTTTTCAAATGGAGTCCTTAATTCTTCGACCACCACTTTTTCTTTAAAAAAAAAAAATCTTCGGTTACCAATGTTCATATTAATTTACAAGAAGTTATTTTCACAAAACATCCAAAAAGCTTACATATATTAAATCAAAAGATTCAGAACTTTTTACAATATCAAACCCTTGGCTTTGAACCATGAAAGAAAACATGGAGAACCAATCCGACATCACATTCTTCTGCCAATCCGTAACTCCATGAATATATACCATCAACATATCAATGAAGTTAAAAAGTTGGCCCCGGTCAAAGTGGGGGAGGGACCCTAGGCAGCCACTTTGATTGGATCCCCTATGGTTCGGCTCTGAATAACCATAATGTAACAACATCAAATAATATTTAGGCTTATTACACTAAGTGCATCAGGAACACGCAACATAATCTCAAAATACACTAGGAATGGAAATTTGCCCAGTGTGCTGCGGGAATGATAACACCGTAAATACCGTTGCACCATTTTATTGACGCCGTCCTTGACGACGTTAATGTTTGCAGATGTGGAGCACTGTTTGCAGACGTGAGTCGCCGTGGCTGAGTAGATGAGGACGTGTAAAATGAGGTGTACCAAGAACATCGAAACATTGAGAGAATTCGAATTGGGGATAATTCCTCTGCTAGGGTTTCTAAAATTTTGGGGGAATTGCTAGCATCGAATTCGTGGGAAGTTACGTTGGGAGTGTGGGATTTGCGATTGGGGCGGGAACGGACGACTTGAAAAAGGGGGGATTGAAGCGATAGGGAAAGGTGGCAGCAATGAAGACTTCGTGGGAAGGTGGAAGTATGGAAGAGAGTCGAGGGTTAGAGGATTATCGAAGATGCTTTTGTGGGAAGTTGGCCACAATGAAGACTTCGTGGATAAATGATAACCCAGGGAGGAGGTTTCTTGTTTGTGCAGATACTCTGGTTCAAAATTATCTTCATTCACCCCCCCATCCCGGTCGCCGCGAGGAATTGCCAAAACATTTGACTCTTCACCCATTCCAATATGAAGGATTAGTCAATCAAATAATAGATAGTAAATGGGCCGGGTTGAAAATAAATGAATTGCTAGTTGTAGAATATTACTCTCGTCAGACTTAGCCCTAGCTAAAACTAAAATAAAAAAGGGTTCGGACAATTTTGCCCTCTCCGTTTTGGCTTAATTAAGTAAAGGGACCCGAGCTAAGTAAGGTAAGGGTTTGATCTGGATTTGTAACCGTTTGATGCTTGGGTAACTGATGGGTTTGATAATGCAGGTTCGGTGGCAGAGATACTCTTAGCGAAATGTGTGACTTTTGGGAGTGGTTGGACCCAAAAATGTGCAAAAGGTCGACGAAAATAATTCCCCGGCTGATTCGGGAAGCTTGACGTTGGAGAAGAGAAATTTCTGAATGAGAAGAAGAAACGTTTAGGTTTAGAATTGCCCTTATGGTAACTTGGGTTGTACTTGTTGAAACTAATGCTGAGGCCACCCCTCTGTTGCCCGAGGTAGATGGTGTCATTGCTAAACGGAGTCTGTCCAGGGGGCATCCACCCCCTTGGACGAGTTAGCCGAGGTTCAATGCCGGATCGGCCGACCAGAAGATGGAGAAGGCCTTGCTGCTGCTGAGCAATGTAAGTTTGCTTCTGTTTTTGTTTTTGTTTACAAGTGTAATGTGTAGGCCAAAGTAGAGTACATGCTAATGTTTGTAATGTGCATGCCTCTAGGTGAAGTCTACCTCCCAGTTTGGTAATGCTCAGAGGAGAGGGTGTCCGCCGGCGAGGAGGGACAAAGACTGGTTGAGGAAGAAGCAGGAGGAGCTCACTCCCAAGCTCCAAGAGGCCGAGAGAGCTATAAAGCAGGCGGTCCGACTTGATCCGTCAGTTGGAAGCCGAGAGGTGGAAGACTCAAGAGGCCCTAGCCTCCAGGGATCAGATGAAGGCCGAGCTCGAGGCCAAGGAGAAGGACCGGGTTGCGACACTAGAAGGAACTGTGCCGGGTGAAGGTGGCCAGGGAGGCCAACCTGGAAGAGGTCATGGAAGAAAGGGGTGGCCGAGTTCAAGGCGTCCGAGGAGCAGGGACAAGCTGAAGAATGAGTACGCCGCCGACTGTGAGCAGAAGTTCTTTCGCACCTATTCCTGCACAACCCTGAGGTTGACCGTGAAGACCCCCTGGCTCGGCCAGGATATCACAGCTGACATGTTTAAGGACGAATCGGGGGAGGAGGACCAGGCCCGAGGACGAGGTTGAAGACCCTGGGGTTACTCAGCCGAGTTACAAGGAAGGGCCCAAGCCGAGAAATCCTCATCACGGGCCGACCGTTCCGTGCAGGGCTGAGGCAGTGCCTCAGGCCAAGGAGAAAACGATGGAAAAGTTAGTATAGGGCTTTACGTCATGCAATTTTTTTTCTGTAGTAGTTGGTAGGACGACTGAGAGGTTGTATTTTTGTAATGCCTCTTACAGACAGAGCATAATAGGTCTGCATATTGAAATGAAATCGGATTTGCCTCAACGAACAAAAGTTGTAGACACGAGTAAGCCTCACTTAGATTTATCTGTTTGTCTAAGTGTTGGTGTAGGCCGAGGTAAAAGCTGTACACTGACTCCAATGTTTGAGTAAAAAAACAGCAAATTTTTGGGGTGTAGGCCGAGTAAGACCGAAACCCGACTCGTATGTTTGAGTCTAAGTGTTGGTGTATGCCGAGTATGGCTGTACACCGACTCTAATGTTTGAGTCAAAAAATAGCAAGTGTTGGGGTGTAGGCCAAGTAAGACCGAACCCCGACTCGTATGTTTGAGTTTAAGTGTTGGTGTAAGTCGAGTAAGGTTGTACACCGACTCCAATGTTTGAGTCAAAAAATAGCAAGTGTTGGAGTGTAGGCCGAGTAAGACTGAACCCCGACTCGTATGTTTGAGTCTAAGTGTTGGTGTAAGCCGAGTAATGTTGTACACCAACTAAAAGGTTTTGAGTCAAAATAGAAAAGTGTTGGGGTGTAGGCCGAGTAAGACCGAACCTCGACTCGTATGTTTGAGTCTAAGTATTGGTGTAAGCTGAGTAAGGCCGTACGCCGACTCGAAGGTCTGAGTCAAAATAGCAAGTGTTGGGGTGTATGCAGAGTAAGATCGGACCCCAACTCGTATGTTTGAGTCTAAGTGTTGGTGTAAGCCGAGTAAGGCTGTACATTGACTCGAAGGTTTGAGTCAAAATAGCAAGTGTTGGGGTGTAGGCCGAGTAAGACTGAACTCCGACTCATATGTTTGAGTCTAAGTGCTGGTGTAAGCTGAGTAAGACTGTATGCCGACTCGAAGGTTTGAGTCAAAATAGTAAGTGTTGGTGGTGTAGGCCGAGTAAGACCGAACCCCGACTCGTGTGTTTGAGTCTAAGTGTTAGCTTTGGGTGACAAGTATTGTATAAATGGAAGAGTTCATAAATAAGGGGCGCCAAAAGTCGGCAAATTACATCAAGTTATAAGATGAAGAAAATACAACAGTTTAAAATGAAGTATTTCTTTAAGTGGTCGGCATTCCATGGGTGGCCAATGTGTCGCCCACTTGAGTTTTCCAATTCATAGGTGCCGGTGGCTGGCAGATCGTTGTAACCCGGTAGAGGCCTTCCCAGTTTGGGCCGAGACTCCCAGCTGAGTGATCCTTGGTGGCGAGGCTGACCTTCAAGGACCCAGTCTCTCTCCTGAAAGCCCCGGTGTTTGAATCTGGCGTTGTGATAATTGCAGAGCCGCTGCTTGCATGCAATGTTTATGAGGTTAGCCTGTTCCTTGTGTTCTTCAATGAGGTCCAAACTGAGTGCAAGCTGATGGTGATTTTTTCGGGGCTCGTAGGTCGACACTCAGTAAGAAGTTTCGTTCAGTTCAGTAGGGATGACCTCTTCTATTCCGAAGGTCATTGAAAAGGGGGTTTCATTTGTCGATGTTCGGTAGGAAGTCCGATATGACCAGAGTGCCGTTGGGGAGGATTTTAGACCACTTGCCCTTGCCTCGTCTAGCTGTGTTTTTAGCGTGTGCTTGATGATTTTGTTGATGGCCTCTACTTGTCCGTTGGATTTGGGGTGAGCCGGTGAAGCGAAGCAGAGATGGATGTTGTGTCTGTCACAAAGGTACGAAAGCGCGCGTTGTCGAATTGTTTCCCATTGTCCGTGACAATGGTGTGTAGGAGACTGAAACGACAAATAATGTTCTAGAAGACGAACATTTCAATCTGGGCCGAGGTGATGGAGGCCAAAGCCTTTGCCTCTACCCATTTTGTGAAGTAGTCCACTGCCACCACTGTATACTCTCTCTTGCCCTTCCCGGCTGGCATTTTCCCGATTAAGTCAAGTCCTCACTGTGAAAAGGGCCATGGACTGATCATGGGTGTGAGGTTTTTCTGGAGGTAAATGGAGGAAAAGGGCGAACCGTTGACACTTATCACATTGCTTGGTCAGCTCTGCCACATCCCCGTGCATGGTTGGCCAGTAAAAACCTTGCCGGAAGGCTTTATGGGCCAGCTATCTTGGACTAGAGTGGTTCTCGGAAATACCGGCATGTATCTCCTCCAGAATGGTTCTGCTTGCCTCCGGGATGAAACATTTTAGGATGGGCCAGAGTAAAGCCCCGCTTGTAGAGTTGACTGTTGATGAGTGTATATCGTGCTGCCTATTGCCAGAGCCTTCTTTGCTTCGATCTTGTCGGAAGAGAGAGTTCCGTTTGTGAGGAATCCCAGCAGCGGGGTCATCCACGTGCATTTAGTGTCTATTGTGCAGACTGCTGAGCACCTGGGTGCTAGGTTGATTTAGTATTTCAACAAGGACATTGTGATTCTGTCGCTCATCGAGGGAAGATGCAAGCCGGGCTAGAGCATCGGCGTGACTATTTTCGGAGCGCAGAATCCGTGTGATAGCATAACTGTGGAAACACATAGGAGAGACTTTGCCAATGCTCTGTATGCCGCCATGGAAGAGTCTTTGGCCTCATACTCGTCGTTGATCTGGTTAACGATGATCTGTGAATCGCTATTATATTCTGATTTATTTTGCATCCATGGTTTTGGCTAGGCGGAGTCTCGCAAGGAGGGCCTCATACTCAGCGCATTGTTGGAGGTCTTGAACAGAAAATGAAGGACGTATTCCATTCGGACCTTATCTGGTGGTGGTGAGGACAAGTCCGGCCCCGGACCCATTGCGGCAGACCGATTCCGTCGACGTAGAGGAGCCAAGTCGGCTGAGCAGGGTCGAACTGGGGGCTCTTTCTCATCCAAAGTATGTGTTATGGATGAAGGAGGAGTGGATGGGATGATCTCATGTGCGGCTGCCACTAGAACGTAGGAGAATTCGAAAATAAAATCTGCGACGGTCTGCGGTATAGATGGCCTTGCAGACAAAATGAATGGTGCTGAGTTTGACGATTTCTGCCTTCATAGCCTCGTTCTTTCTGGGTCATAGGGGCGACATTTTTATTCGACAGGCTTGTAAGAAGGAGCGATCGATACTAAACCGGTGGCAGATAACATCGGTGGAGATATCGGGCATGTCGGCGTAGAACCAAGCAAAGACTTCAGAGTTGTCCCCTAAAAAAAAGGATTAGTTGCGCGCGTTAGATCGGCGGAGAGGGTGGTTCTAATCTTCATCTTTCGGTCTGCAAAGTTGTGGGAGAGTATGATCTCTTCGACCTCTTCAGTGGGCTGTGGGTGTAGTGTTGCTGAATGGTCCCTGGGGTCTTCAATCGGCCCATCTTGTATTTTCTATGCATCTTGAGGGTTGACGGGTGTCAGCCTCAAATGCGGATTCTGTTACTGCCATAGTTTCTTTCGGTGGCTGGATCGGGGTGACAAAGTTTCATGCTCTTGCAACCATTTAGTCTCCTCGGACTTGGCCAATCCCCATGGGGGTTGGAAATTTTACCAGAAGCAGATGAGTGGAAACAACGGCTTTCATTTGGTTATGTATTCCTCGCTCCGAGGATGGCGTTGTAAGCTGCGGGGCAGTCCACAACTAGGAAAGTTGTAAGCATGGTTGCCCTATGCGGATGGGATCCGAGGGAGAATGGGAGGGGTAACCGTTTCGTGCGGGACAATGGAGCCCCCAGTGAAACCAAAAAGTAGCGTGGGGGAACAGTCCAGGTTAGATTCTGGGATGCCCAACTGCTTGAATGCTTTCATGAAGAGGACATTGACAGAGCTTTCGGTGTCGACCTTCACCCGATGTACGACGAAGTTGGATATTTCTGCCATAACGACGATAGGATCGTCGTGAGGATAGACGATCCCTCGTTCTTCTTCCTCTAAAAACGTGATGGACGCTCACCCAAGTCGGTTTGTTTTCTTGGCTCTGCCATCTTCTATGCTGAAAAGCTGATGATTTTGTTTGGTGGCCCTTAGGAAGTTCTTATTTACTCGGTTGGAAGTGAGCGGGCAAGAGATGGATGGCCCTCCTGAGATTGTATTGATATGTGGGTTGCGAGGTGGAGGCGGTGCATGCTGGAGAAATTGGTTGATCTTCACATCTTGGGCCAGAGCCTCCACCATGTCCCGAAATGCCACACACTGGTCGATGATATGGCCATTGTACTTGTGGTATTAGTAATAAGTTTCTGTGTCTTTGCCAAGCTTGCCCTCGGCCGCGCCCAAGTAGTCCTTTGGGATCATGTGTTCCACGTTGAGAAAGACGTTCTCATAGGGAGTATTGAGGATGGTGTAGGTCTCGTACTTGGAGCGAGGAACTCCCTTCTCCCCGTTGTTTGACCGCTCCACCTGTTGTCTCTCTTGGTGATTCAAGTTTTTACCCTTCTTTCCGGTGGCTGTACAGGTTGTTTACTATGAGGGTAGTATTTCCATTTTCCTCCATAGCTCTGTTGCCCCTGTTCTTGAGGACAGCTGTCCTGAGCCTTGCTGGTCCGGGACGCTTGGTATGTATGTTTTTACCGAGTCGGCCCTGGGAGATTGGTAAGCATTGGCTGTGTTGGACTTTTGGCTCAGCGTTTCAGCATTGGCGTGCACCGCCGCCTGTTTCATAATCTCATTATATGTTGTCCAGCCTTGGTGTGAGTTGCGTACCTGAAGGGGGGTCTCAGAGGCTACCCTTGAAAGCCGTGAAGGCTACCCCTGTCGTCCGTCTCGGCGCATCGAGAGTATTCATGACTGAATCTTGTTGCATACCTCTGTAGTGACTCGTGTTCACCCTGTTTTAGCTGGATGAGGTCTTCGGCCGAGGATAGACGGTCAGTCTGGATCATGAACTGGTTCATGAAGGTGGACGTGAGCTGTTCAAAAGAGTTGATGGACCCGGACTCCAACTTGTAGAACCAATTGATAGCTGCCTCGGTCAGGATGGAACTGAAGATGAGGCATTCTTCCTCGTCTGCGAGGTTCTTTAGGGCAATAGTTGAGTAGAAGTTATTCAGGTGATTCCACGGGTCATCCTTCCCGGTGTAAAGAGGAATCTTCAGGGGTTTTATTTCGTGATCGATTCTGAACTGATTGATTCTTTCTGTGAAAGAGCCCTGTCTGGTTTTCGACCAGGCTGGTCTTGCTACCAAGCCGTCCTGGCTTCGAGTGTCCATACTCGGGCCCATGAGATGCTAGACGAGCGAGTTGGTTCTGGATGGCTCTGGGGCCCCTCGATCTTTGCGTACGATCCTTTCGGTATCCCGGGGCGCCTTGTCGTAGCCGATCCTCCATGACCGCTCAGCGTCCCTCCTGTTAGGGAGGTCCTGGGAGCCATTGTCCCTGTGACCACCTGCCTTGACAGCTTGGTGTCTCTCTTGGCGGGTGATTCTTGGGAGTCACGGCTCCTTCTGCCGACCTGTTCTGACCGCTCAGTGTTTCTCCTAGGGGGCAGGTGCTGGGAGCCATTTCCCCTGATGGCCGACCTGCCCAGACCGCTTGGTGTCCCTCCAGCGGGGTGGTTCTTGGAGGCATTTATGCGCGGGACTGAGCTGGGTTGACCGCTAGGTGTCTCCGCGGGAGGACCTCGATGGCTGCTTGCCTCGTTGCGAGTGGTCGATCAAGCGTTGTAGCTGCCGAGCCGACTTGGCAGTACTCTCGACCTTCCTGATATGAGTTGGTGACGGGGATGTGATCTTCCGATGAATAAGTTCCGTGACTGTTGTCTGGGTAGGACCACCGAGTGGTGATGTTTGCTCCATGGTGATGGCTTTTTTCTTCCTCGGGACGAGGGTCAGGTTGGCGAGATTGGGTGGTTATTGACGGCTGAATACCGATTCGTCATGCTCCCTCGCTTAAGGCACCTCGCGGGCGTCCCAGTAGATCCTTGGTGTCGCCGGGGTTGGTTGCGAGGGAATGATCAGCATCCGAGCGTGTTTCTTGCTTGGTTCGGCATCTACTTGCCGCTTTCTTACTTGGCTCGGTGACCGTGTCTGTACCTTCTATTTCCCTGCCACTTCAGCGATTTTGTTCGATGCGTTCGACGCACTCGGCCACCACTCTATCAGGCTCATCCTTACTGACGTAGGCTCGGTGCCCCGCGAGTTCCTGCATGTGTAACCCGTAGCTGCTCGGCCACCCTCAGCGTACTGATCGTCAAGTGTCTGACATCTCAACTCGGGCCTGTGCACCCTTAGTTTTGACCTCGGCCATGTCGCTCTGGAGTCTTTCGATTATCTGTAAAAAGTTTGGGTAGGCGTCCCTCATTGTTTTGGGGCCTTGCCTAGGTGTGATCTCACCGAGATCGTGTTCGCCCGACATGTTTAGTGTCAGCGAGTTCGTTCTCGGCGTAATAGGTGGTCGAGTGTTAACTCGGTCTGGTTGAGTATAGGTAAACTTAGTTAGTTTCCCCACGGACGGCGCCAAACTGTTGAAGACGTTAAATGTTCCAACTGTCGATTACTCGTCGTCTAATCACCAAATAACGCGTGTCCTTCCTCGTAACCTGTAAACTCAAGTGAATAGCGGGTTTCCCGTTAATACGGGGCACCGTGTGGTGCCAGCTAGGTTCTCAAATGGTCAAGTCAGTAACTTCGTTTGTAAGAGGAAACAGTAAATGGTAAATTGGGCAGAGTTGTAGTGAATAGTAAATATTAGTTACTTTAATTGGGAAATGTGTACCCCTTAAGTATGGGTAGGTAGGATGTTCAATTCCCATAGTTTCGATGTGGGACAAATACTCCTTGATTTGCGTGCTGACACGTGTTACGTGGATCAAGGGTGGATAGACTTCCACGTGGCATCCCGCATTAGGCCCCAGTGTTGGGGGCTATGTAAGAACGGTGAGTTTGGGCCTTGAACGAGTATGGGCTTTAAGTATATAGTCCAGTGGGTCTGGTTAGATATGGTATCAACAGTACTGATTGGCATTATCCTAGGGATTATATATGTTTAGGCTTAGGATTGTCTTAAGGTGACTTTCAACTTGGACTGAATTGTTATGTATGAGGTAGATTGTAGAGCTAGTGGATGTTAAGAATGATGAGATGCAATGAATGTGAATGAACTTGTTTTGTAAGATATGAACTTCTTTTGTAAGATATGAAATTTTGTGATGAATGTGAATGTTATGAATGTTTGTGATGAATTTATGTGATCTTGTTCTGGGAATGTGATGAATGTGTGTGGACGGTGCAAATATGATGAACTTCATTGGAGTTTAGAACTAAATACTTTCACCATTACGATTCCAAACTAAGGCACTGCAAAAACTTGACCATTACATCAAATGGTTCAAATGTCTATCAACACAACACCATTACAAATATTGGAATGTCGAGTAAAAAAAAATCTAAACACCATAAGCTTCTAAAGTCTACTAATGATGCCAATGGGGTAGCAATTCTTTTTGCTTGCTTGAGCCAATCTTTGTTGGTTTTCTTGGCTTTGGAGGTGGCATTCGCTTTATCATTCCTTTTGCATTTGCAGGTGACTTGATCCTTTTTCCTTTGGAACTGGCAACTGGACTTTGTTCTTGCAGCTGGGCTTGATGCACAGGTAGGCTAACAGGGGTACTGACTTTCCTTGCAGACCTTTTTTGTCTTGTTCTAGTTGGGGGTTGTAGCAGGTGAAGAGGTATGTGCAGTTGGAATTTGGCTAACTGGAACTTCACTTGCCGCTGGAACTTCACTTGCTGCTGGTACTTGGCCAGACTATATATACAAGCAATAAAGCCAATATGACACGACCCATCCCAATCCCCCTGGGATTACCGTGGAATGTGTCATGCTCCCGTCTGACAAGAGGTGTCAGACAAGGATAACCTGATGCCACTGCCCAAACAGGGCTTCCAGAGTGCGCAAGGATCGATGGAGGAGGTGTGCGATGTCCCAGTCTCTGCTGCAGTCGCATCCGGAATCAACCTGAAGGGCATTAAAAACAAAAGCTGTGAGTGAGACGAAAATAAATAAGTTTATTAACACATTTCATAAGACATTTATGCACTCCATTAAAAAACGTATGCATGCCACGAAACTAGTAACCAAAATATTTGCTCAACAAGGCATTAGGGCCTTAGCCCAAAACCGTAAACCATAAATCCAACCGAAAAACCATTTCATAGATCCAATAGTTCATAATTACCATATTACCATAACCGGCATCCCAGATACCTAGCGTCCCAGACGTTTTACGTCCAGACGTCATATTTCACGGTATAACCATAAGCTACGCGTGCTGCCCGGGGTCTTAATCCCGAGTCCAATCCTCGAACCCAGTCCGGGTACAGCATCCTAAGATGCCTTGCTTCCATACGCTCGACATCCCAGACGCCCAATCATAGCAATCCTACTCCTGGGTCACTATACGGTCCGGTAGCTCCGTACAATGACCCTTCGCAGGCAATGCATCGTGATTTCCCCAGTATCCCAGACACCTGGAGGAGACCTTCACATATTCTCGTATCAAGATGGTATATGGAAAACAGTTTTATTAAATCATTTCACAACATCTCAATGGTCCCTGCCCAAAATCTGCATAAAACATCACAATTCCATTTAGGGTCCCTGACCCGAAATCACGTTTATAAAACCAACTGGGCCTCATGCCCGATTCTGTAAATCACTAGGCCCACGACCCAAATTCATAAATCAATTGGGCCCCTGGACCCGATAATATAACTCAAATGGGTCTCAGCCCCGATTTCGTAAATAACTGGGCCCCTAGCCCGATTGCGTGACTCAATTGGACTCCAAGTCCGAGGTTTCCAAAAAAATTGGGCCTTATGCCGAGTTTCTCTTTCCCAATTTCAAAACATTTCATGAAATCATATCCAAGGTCTTAAGTATGGAAAATCAGTGTAAAACTGGAAAAACCTCGAATTTACGTGCTTGCACTTAAATCGCCTCGAAATACGTGAAACCGTATAATTACCAATATCCAAATCAACATCATACAATCACAATCATAATCCATATAAAACAGTTAAGCATGCATAGAATTTATAAAACCAAAGTCCACTCACAGATCGTTCAACGATACACCTCGATACGCGTGCCATAGGCCTTCTCGGCCACACCACTATCACCGGGAACTCCCAATCCTGTCCAAATCACATTAGAGGGTCACTAACATCTACATTAACCTCCTATTAAAGTCCCGTAATTTTTTCCGAATTTTTAACTATTTTTAAACTTAATTCAAAACCTTCGGATGTCCGAACAATATCGAAACCGTGTCCAATCGACATGCAACCAATCCAAAAATGTTCGTTACATTAGATAGGAAAAAAGTCATGTTGACCTCACCTCGAGATTCGTGCCCACGCGCCGTCACGCGCCGCCGTGAGTGGCTGCGCATGAAACCCACGCGCCTGCTACAGTGTCATCGTCCCAACCCGAATGACTGGTAAACGGATCCTGCAACCCGCGTGACGACCCGATTCACTTCCTATCAATTCAACCTTAAATCATTCAATTGATCATTCAACCAACTTCGTTTTAAGTTCAATTAAAGGTCTGTAAACCTAATTACATCAATCCTTACCTGAAATCCAACAATTCGATGATGAACATCGAAGAACACACGTCACTGTTCCTACTTCGAATTCCATCAATTCCAACTGGTTTCTTCCACACTGGTTTCTTCGAATTCCATCCGGCCATCGGACCTCCTGGTTAAAAAGTCAACATTTTTCCCCTATTCGTCCAAATTACGAAAATGCCCTTGGACTTCCGAACGTCATAACTTCTTCCTCGAATGTCAGAATCGAACGTGCCCACCTATCTATGAACTCGTGACGTCCCGAACTACGCCACGGTCATCGGTTAAAGTCCATTTGACCGCCCAATCAAAAAGTCAACATTTTGCCCACCCCTAGGGGCAAAACGGTCATTTTGCACAATTCGTCCGATTTCACTCAACTAATCCCAGATTAGTCATTCTAATCATAATTAAATAATATTAAATCCCGATACTCGGGACGGGTCGTTACACAATACAACACATACACCCAAAATCAGTACAAATACCCAAAACCAGCACATATACATTCAATACAACACATATACATCCAATACACCACATATACATCCAATATACATCCTAACAGGTCCACAACATATATACAACTCATATATACCCCTAAATAGAAACATATCCATCAAACCTACATCTAATACAACTCACACAACAGATAGCTCATCATCACTATACATCATTAACAGGTCCACAACAAACATACAACTCATATATACCCTAAACAGAAACAAATCCATCAAATCTACATCTAATACAGCCCACACAACATATATACAACACTCCTCTACCCTAAACAGAAACATATACATTAAACCTACATCTAATACAGTTAATATACATCTAATACAGCTGATATACCTGTGCATCGTCCACATTCCCAGCATTTTGCTTTTCTGTCTACGTCTCTCTTTTTCCTTTGTTCTTATCTTGCGCTTGAACTTTACTTCCTTAGTAGGATTTACCGGTTCTGTGCATGTAGGACGCTTGTGTTCGTCAGACCCACAATTTCCACATCTTAAAGTGGAATTGTATCTAGGCAACTTACGTAGGATTTGATGATTCCTCCTGAGTCTGACTTCTCTTCCCTTTTCATCTTCGGCCTCCCCGAGCTGCTTGTGATATTTAGGAGGCATGAGTGGTGGAGCCCCAAAATTTTCCCATTGGTCTTCACTTGGCAATGATGTAATGATCCCCTCATATATCTTCGTATACGGCATCATGATTATAACAATGATGGACAAAAATCTCTGGATTTCCCTTTAACCGGCTTATTGCACTGCATGCATGAGCACATAGGATTCCACTAAGGTCATATCTTCGACAAGAGTCGGATTGGAGATTCAAGTCAATTGAAAATCTTCGTCCGAATGGATGAATGATCTCAAAAATGTTATTCCCACAATGAGTGGGAATCACCTCTGCCCTTTCAGCTTATGATCTTCTAACAGAGCCTGGATCCTTTTTCCCACTAGGTGGCCATGCCACAATTGACCTTGATCACGTCCCCCTAGTCAGTCAAGGAAGTGATGTACTGCCTCCTTTTATCCAAATACAGACAAAACAGGTTTGGCTATATATGGCACAATAGCCTTATTGAATGCCTCATATAGATTGTTTAGGAGAATGTCACACTTGAAATCAGTCCTGAAATGGGATCTGCACCACTGCTTAACATCACGTTCTTTTAGCCATCTAGTTGCACTAGGGCTCATATCTTCCATCTTCCTCATCTCTTCCTGAAACCAAGGAATGGTTGTGGATCTTGCAATTGCATCCATCTGTTCTTTAAGGGGTCATCCTCTTATATGCCTGGTTGAAGTTTTCATATAGATTCCTTAAGTAATGGCAGTGCTCTGCATTAGTAAAAGTCTTACTAACTGCCTCAATCAGTCACCTTCTACTTGTCTGTCATAACTAACAATCCCTTGCTATCTTGAATATTCAAATTGTCCCTGTAAGATCTCCACCTCCAGCTACTGTAATTTTCCACCTTACATAGAGCATATGCCACGGGAAATATCTCATTGTTGGCATTAACTCCTACTAATGACAGAAGTTGGCCCGGGTGAATCCTTTTTATATGGCATGCATCTAACCCCTATAACGGTCTACAAACTTTCACCCATCCATCTTTGCAGGCTTTGAAGCAAAATATATACCCTCTCAAATCTGGCTATCCCATCAGACTCCAACTCGAATTTCAGAATCATAATTGAACCTGGATTGGTCTTCAACAATTGAAGATAGTATTCTCCAAGTATTTTCATACTATCATTGACATGACCCTTCAACGAGCTTCTGAATCATGGTCCTTGCCCTGTAACAAGTGGCTCTTGATGGTCTGTAGCCAGTTTCAAGACAGACAAGATCTTGAAATTCTGTAAAATCCCATTTGCTACTTGACAACTGCCTAGAATATTGCCTTACCATCCACTTGATATTAGCATGAATATTGAATGTGCCCATACCACACACATGCTCCTCATTCAACTCCCTTATCTGCAAACACTTTTGCCCCTTCCAACTGAAGATGCTAAACAAATGGACACTCAGTACATACATTTAACCTTCACACGATCTGGTTGATTCCTGAAGAACTTTAGTTGTCTTCCTTGCATTACAGAGTACTTTTTTACTGCATCTCTAAATGTAGCAGCATCTTGGAACTTCAGCCCTAACTCAAATCTAGGATTCTGCATGTCAAGATCGGGAACAACCTCTCTGCACTTAGGGACAAGTTTCTTCCTAGTCATGTTTTTAGGAATTGCTTCTTCATCATCACTAAGGTCATCCAAAGTTCCAATCCTAGGTGACAACGAGGCATCCTCATAGTCATCTACCATTGGCTCTTTTTCAACTTCCACATATGCCACCAAATGCCCCAAATAAGCTCATCATCACTCACCACTATGGGTACCTCATCCTCATGATTAAATGCTTCATCTTCAAAAGAAACAAAGTCTGGATCATCATTATCTTCCCTAGATCCATTATCTTCACTATCTTCACCATTATTGACACGACCCATCCCAATACCCCCGGGATTAACGTGGGATGTGCCATGCTCCCGTCTGACACAAAGTGTCAGACAAGAGTATATACGTACCTCAGCCCATACGGGGCACCCAGAGCGCGCCAGGATCAGTGGAGGACTGCGATGTCTCGGTCTCCTGCTACAGCTCACATCTATTGTAACGACCCGTCCTGAGAGCATGGATTAGTAAAGTGATTATGAACGGATTAGTGAGTCTAATCGGTGCTTAGTTGGTTACTGTTGGTCATTAGTGTAGAATGACGATTTTTGCCCCTAGTTTGGGCAAATTGTTGACTTTTAGTTCGGCGCGTCAATTGAGTATTGACCGATGACCGTTGACGTAGTTTGGGATGTCACGAGTCTGTAGACAGGTGGCACGCTAGATTCCGACATCCGAGGAGGAAGTTATGATGTTCGGAAGGTCGAGGGCATTACCGTAATTTAGTTAAAATAGGGGAGAAAGTTGACTTTTTGTTAGGCTTGTCATTTTTGCATAGACCGAGGACCGTTAGGTAAATCTCGTCGTCCCTGAGGTTCAACGACAGGCGGCATGCCTTCATCGGACATTGGACGGGCAAGATACGGGTGTGGAACGGCGAAGGGTAAAATGGTAATGTTTGATTCATAGGGGCAATTTGGTCTTTTTGCACATTAGGATTTGTGCAAAACAGATTGGGACAAGTGTAAAGCAATTGTTTGATATTTTTGAGTCATGGAACATAGGATTGTGACATGTGGCAGTGTGCTAGAGGTTTCCACAAGTTTGGATGGTGCACTTAAATTGGACTGTGTGTGCATCGTGTTTGTTCGAAGAAGGGAGAAACAGAGATTGAGATTGGGAGAAATTGGTCGAGTGGCCGTGTGTGTTTGTGTGATCTGGTGACTAAGTGGAGGGGGGAGTGAGTGAAAAGTAGAGAGAGTCTAAGAATTGGTGAGAGTTTTGTGAGTGGAATTGGGGGCAAAAAAGTTGTGTGTGTGGTGTGAGGTTTCAGTGAAAAACAGAGAAGGATCGAGGTGGTGGTGTTGCTGTGTTGTGATCAAACCCATGGATTGAAGTTGTGGTGGTGTTGAGAGGCTTAAGCGGAGTCGAGTAAGCACGGTGGAGCTCACGGTGGAGAGCAGGACGCAGGTAATTTCTTCCACCCGTTTATATGCTCTGTTTTTTTCGTAAATTTCAAACTGAAAGTCGTGAAGGTAGGAGCTCAGTCGAGGTGTTTGGTGAGTTCTAGTTGACTCCTTAGGTCCTTAGGAAGCTCTGGGGTTCGAAGTCGTGACGAGGGAGTAGATGACTACGCCCAAACTACGCATTAAATTAAACACATAATTCGAGTGTTATGCAATTTAAACCCTTTTTGTGTAGATGTAGTATTGGTAAAATAGGGATCGTTCTTAACCGGGGAAATTAGGGAACATTAATAATGTGTTAGTGGGAGATGAATAAAAGAATAATGAATTAAAGAATTAAAGAATAAAGAATTAAAGAATAAAGAATAAAAGAATTAAAAGAATAAAAGAATAAAAGAATAAAAGAATAAAAGAATAAAAGAATAAAAGAATAAAAAGAATAAAGAAGGGGGGTTTTGAAAAGATTATAACTAAATTAAAGAAAACACTAATTAAGAATTAAAATGCAAATGCTCATGCTAATTGGAATTTACAAACCATAGAGTAGTTTCATAGACAAAACCCACACTTTTACGTAAGTTAATTTCGAATTAACAATCACATTATTTAAACTACTCCTAAAAATAGACTTCTTTCTAACATTTTGCTCATAATAAACCAATCACGAATCCTACTACCTTCATCATCTCAAATACTTAGCATATATCTTTCAATATTATAAATGCAATCAACCATTAATGTGCGTCAAACATCAATATGCTTCAAACATTTACAACATGATTTACCTTAAGTTTATAATTAAATGCGCCGACAGCGATCAACATTTAATCTCTTCAATTCTACTCTAAGTGCACCGACAGCGGATAAAACACTTAACATCAAATTGAAGTTTAAGCACTAAAACATATGAAGTAAAAAGAAATTCAAAAAGTAAAAACACATGGAGATTGCATTCTTACTTACAAATGTTAGAAAGAAAATACCAAGAACAATAGTAAAGAAGAAATGAAAATAACATAAAAATAACATAAATTACGAATACGAATTAAAAGAAAACTAATTAATAAGAAAATCTACAAGAAGTAAAAATGGTCCCCCAAAAATGTCTCTCAAAAGAGAGAAACAAAAGAACTAACTAAGAACTAAGAACTAAGAACTAAGAACTAAGAACTAAGAAAGAAATGGAAGAATGAAACTAATTGGGGACTCTCCAAATACATGAAATGACCTCCCTATTTATAGAGGGAATGCCACAATTGTTTAATTAAAAGTAGCAAAATTAAAATATAAAAATAGCAATAAAATAGTACATGAAGGAGTGATGGAAATGATGAGATTGGGTGGGAAAAGATGCTGATTTTGGGGGCAAATATGCTGATTTTGGGGAAAAGTGGCTGATTTTGGGGAAAAGTTGCTGATTTTGGGGCAAATATGCTGATTTTGGAACTATTGGGGGGCTGCTGGATTTTTGGCTTGGGCTGCTGGATTTCAGCAGCTTCCCACCCGAATTTCCTTGCGATTTTTAGTGGTTTCTAATATTTCGTCCATAATTTCTTCGTTATAATTCCGATCGGGACGATTCTTTCACCAAATGCTCCAAATTCCAAGCTTTATTTATTTCTACAAAAATATCACAAAATAAATTAATTTGTCTAATTATTTATTATTTTAATATTAAAAGTCAAGTATAAAGGGTATTAAAATAATATAAAATATAACGCTTATTTGAGGACCCTATCAGTAGACGGTTGGTCGGGGAGTGCAAACAGGGGTGCTCGGGTGTTTTTGTTTCGAGCTAGGGACGACGGGTTAGAGGTATGATTGTTGTGTTTGGTTAAGGGGAATGGATTGCTTAGGACATGACGAAGCTTTTGGGCTTGAGAGGAAGGGAAATGGTGGATGGATGACAGAGAACCGGTCACGCCGGTTCGGTTTGGCTGAACCGATCTAGACCGTTTGGACGAAGGTTGAAGATGATGAACAGTGCAGGCGCGTGAGGCCCACGCGCAGCCACTTTGGGCGGCGCGTGGGGAATTTTCTGGGGAAACTTCCAACTAGGTTTTTGGTCTAGATGTTGTAACGAATCTTTTGAGATAGTTTTCGGGTTAAACGGACGTTGTTTCGGGTTAGTTCCGCGAGGTCGAAGGTTTAGGGTTTCGGTTCGTTACGTTTAGAACCCGGGGAATTTTGTGGGGAATTAAGAGAACCTTGGTGGACGTGTTAGTGACGTTTTTGGTGACTGTTGACAGGATCGGGAATCCACGAGGAGGTCGAGGAACGTGCAAAACGTACGGGACGCGAGTGACGTGCCCGATATCTGTGAGTGGACCCCTTCTCTATAACTGAGCATGCATAACTGTTTTTAATTACTTGTTTTATGGTTTTACATGTGATTTCATGATTATCGAATATGCTATAATTGTTTTACATAATTGCACGTTTTTTGAGAAAGCTACGGTTTTTCAGCACGTTTTACGAGGAAGCTTTGATTTACGATTATGATGCCATGATTTGGGATTTCAAATGATAAGTGATTTTCAATGGTTATAAATGGATTTAAGACATGATTTGATAAGCCAGGCTTTCGGTTTTGGAATCGGATTTCGGGAATCGAGATTTGGTTTTAAAGTTGAAAAGTGGAATTTCGGATTTGGGTTCGGAATGACGGTTCTGGATGCCGGAAGGGAATCAAACCAGTGATTTTGAATTCGGGGTTTGGATGTGGATTTAGAAATGGTTTTCAAATGGTTTGGATTGGATTTACTGGATCTGGTTATTGGGTTTAAAGACCCGGATATTTGTGATTGACGGGGGACGGGCCCGGATTGGGTTTTAAAGACCCGGATTGAGTTTAAAGACTCGGATATATTGATATTTACACACCGTAGGCCTGTTGAGTTTAAAGACTCGGAGTTTAAAGACTCGGATTATTGAGGCCTGGATTGAGTTTAAAGACTCGGATAGGTCCAACAGGTTTGATCGGATAGTGATGTTGGTATTTTTATGATGTGATGTTTTATGATACTATTTTTATGATACTTCTGATGTGATTTCCATAACTGTTTTTATGAAGATTCTTATGCGATTATATCTGTTCCAAAATGGGTTATGCATGTATGTTTTCAAAACGGAGGGCCAAACCCTGGTTTGTTTATGAAATGGTTTTTGAAACTTTTATTCGTTATGGTCCACTCACACTTTCTGGTTTTAAATTGCCCTCCAGGTCGTGGAGCTAGCGCGGGGGTTGACGTTGAGGCAGCGTCAGAGGCATAGAGTACTCGAGAGTTTTCCCGGAGTGTTTCAAGATTTTCCGTGTGTGCGTGTACTTTGTGTATCAGTTTTTGTTTCCTTAAGTTTGGTACTATGCTTTGTATAATTGCTGACTCTGGGATGTTTTAAATTCTCCTGCGTTTGACAGTGTAATTTGTGGTTTTCGTGAGGTTGTTTCGGTCTTTCGTTTTTGGGTTGTCAGACGGGAGCAGGGTTTAGTCCCTAATTTTGGGGGATTAGGGGTGGGCCCTGACATCTATGATCAACCTGAAGGGCATTAAAACCATTCAGAACTGTGAGTGGATGAAAATCAATAAATTTATAAAAAAACATTTCATAAAGATAAATTATGCCCTTCACTAAAAAGTATGCATGCATCGAAAATCCGTAATCAAAACATTTACTCAATATGCCATCGAGGCCTTAGCCTAAAAATCGTAAATCCAAAACCAATTGGGCCACTACCCAAAGCCATAAGCACAAATCCAACTGAAAAAATCATTTCATAGATCCAAAAGTCCATATTTACCACATAACCATCCTCGGCATCCCAGATGCCTAGCGTCCCAGACGCTTGACGTCCCAGACGTCATATCTCACGGTAATAAGCAACGCGTGCTACCCAGGGTCTCTCCGGGTCAATATCTCTGACATCCCAGATGTCTGACGTCCCAGAAGTCATATCATAGCATTCTTGTTCCTGAGTCACCATACGGTCCGGTAGCTCCGTATAATTACCCCTCGTAGGCAATGCACCGTGACTTTTCCCAGTGTCCTAGACACTTGGAGGAGACCCATCACATGTCCTCAGTATCAAGATGGTATATCGAAAACAGTTTTACAAAGCCATTTCAAAACATCTTAATGGCCCCTACCCGAAATATCTCATAAAACATCATAATCTAGTTTAGGGTCCCCGACCCGAAATCACGTTTATGAAACATAGGGTCCCATACCCAAAATCACATTTATAAAACTCAATCGGGCCTCATGCCCGATTTGTAAACCACTGGGCCCCCGACCCCGATCACATAACTAAAAAGGGTCTCAGCCCGATTTCGCAAACCAACTGGGCCCCTGGTCCGATCACATAAGTAAAAATGGTTCTCATGCCTGAGTTCATCTTTCCAAAACCAAAAACCATGCCACAGAATCATTGTTGAATTCACATTCACATAGTAATAGTATAAACTCGTAAACCTCGAAATATGTGTAAATATGGGTTTATCTCGAAATAACGTGCAATCGTATAATCCACTAGTGCCACAATCATCATCATAGAAATCACGTATGTAAAAACATATAATATAGTTATGCATGCATCACAGTTTAGAAAACAAAGTCCACTCACAGACCGTCATACGCTGCCGCCTCGATACGCGTGCTATAAGACTTCCCGGGCCCCACCACTATCACCGGGACTTCCAAACCTGTCCAAATCACACTAGAGGGTTACTAACCTCTTCATTAACCTCCTATTAAAGCCTGGTAATTTTTCTAAAATTTTAACTATTTTTAAACTCGATCCTAAACCTTCGAACACCCCAAAACATATCGAGACAGTGTCCCGATCGACACGAAACCAGTCCCAAAATGTCCATTACATCGAATAGATTATAAGTCATGTTGAACACATGTCCCAAAAGTGCCCCACGCCCCCCCCCCCCACGGGCCGCCGCAAGCGGCTACGCGTGAAGCCCACGCGTCGGGGGGACTGTTCATCGTCTACCTCTAGTCGACCCGGTTCAGACCAGTCTGGTCTAACCCGAATCGGCATCCCCGATTTCCATTTATTTTCAGTCCAATTTTCATCCTATGTCTACTGTTAGATTCGTCCAACCATTTCCTATTCATTTATGCGATCAAACACTGAATTTAGGGGCAATAGAGTATACCTTCCCGATCAATGGTTTGAACCGGTCACCTGCACCCCACGTTCTGCCATCGTCTCTGAGCACCATTCCCTTCGAAAATGAGCCTCCTAGCTTCGTCCAAGTCCCTAGATCACAGCCCAGTCCATCAACTCGACCAATAAACCCATAAAATCCTACATTTGATTTTTGAATTTCTACGTACCTATCTCGATTTCTCCAGCCACCGTCCACGACGGCTCGAGCTGTGGCCACCACTAACTTCAGCTCAACCTCCCCTTGAACTACCATTCTCACATCACATGCGTTTGAATAAGTTTTGAGAGGGTTTCATTCATGATCACTCACGACCCTTGTTTTCAAGTTTGCCTCATGGGTTTAGTTCCCCCATCTACCACCGCCGTCCATGACCGGTCACCGTCACTGGCACCACCAGACACACTGCCAGCTCCTCACACTCTAACTTCCATTCAAAAATTGTTTGCAATAGATGAGGATTAGAAGGTTTTGAGTGAGATTTGGGTACTCGGGTTTCATTGAAGAAAATGGGGAAAATGATGAAGATCGATGAGAATGACCAGATGATCGTTTGATCAAAGAAATGAATGGTGAGGATGAGTGTCTGAGAGTGAGATGGATGGCCTGAGATTGTATGAGAGAAATAAAATGTAATTTTAAATGACCAATGGGGGCAAGATCCACCATTTAGGGAAAAGTAAGGGTGGGATGAGTGACACTTGTCACTCATCCAAGGGTTCAGATTAATTCTAGGTTTAAAACAGTTTATTAATATATTATTATTATTTTAATCAAGCCCTTGGTTCGTACGTTTAATCGATTTCGCTCCTGTGACCATAACTTTTCCGATTTGACTTCTGATTTCGGGGTGCCGCATGTTCGTATCGACCCGATCTACCTAACGGTCCTCGGACCCTCGACCATTGGACCTCCCACGTCAAAAGTCAACATTTTGCCTACGTCCAGGGTCAAAATGGTCATTTTACACTGCCCGGTCGATTTCGCTCAAACTAATCACCGTTTTAAACCAACTAATCCTTAATTAGTCCCTAATCTAATCCCAAAATTAGGGGACGGGTCGTTACAATTATCACTGACATTCCTCTTCAACGAAAACCTTGGATTTCCCTTTAGCTTTCTTAGATGCTGTTGGTTGAACCTCAGGAATAATTACTTTGGTTTTCCCTTTATCCTTCCTTGTCAAGCTAGGCCTTTGAAATGATACTTGGGTAACTGGTTCATCATCTACTGGGCTCTTGAGTAACCTGAACTGGTTCTTGAGTAACCTGAACCGGCTCTTGAGTAACCTGAACCGATTCATCATCAACTATTTCTTGAGTAGCTTGAGGTGGTTCTTCATTTACTTGCTTCACATGAACTGATTATTGTCTAACTGGTTGCTGATGAATTGATTGTTGAGTAACTGGTTCTTGAGTAAACTGAACCGGTTCTTCATTTACTTGCACCACCTAAGATGATTCTTGAGTACCCTCCCCATCACGAGATCCCAGACCTTGAGTACCCTCCCCATCATGAGATCCCAGACCTTGATAACCTTCACCATCATGAGATCCCAGACCTTGAGTACCCTCACCATCATGAGCCGGTTCTTGAGTAAGGTCTTCTTGAGTAAGGTCTCCATCATGAACCGGTGCCTGAGTAAGGCCCACATCATGAAAATCTATCATAGCAGGCACCTGTTCAATATTGACACCCTCAACAGCATGCATGCAGTATATGTTCAAGGTCCTAGATTTCATCTTTGCTGACTTTTTGACCAAGTCCAAAAGTGTTCGGTCATTATCTAGTTCAAAGAACCTCCATCGCTCCTTGAAATAGAATTCCGCATTTTGATTAAGCCTATCCCCACCATATAATTGGTCCTTCACCAACCCATTTAGGTCCAGCACAGACAAATATTCCCAACAACTCCAATCATACCAGGCAATTGACCCACCAACATATGTCCACAATCTTCCTATCTTTGAGATACCTTCCAGCTTGATGCAACCCGATGGACACTATATCATCCGCTCCACCCAGCACCACGTAAAACCATTATAAGGCCCCATTATGAACACTTAACAAAATAACACAATCCAACCATTTAAAACAAGGTAAACAACTCTAGTCTACCCCACTGCTAGGATCCAACCATTTAAAACAAGGTAAACAACTCTAGTCCACCCCACTGCTAGCACTAAAGTCTATCACCACAAGCACTAGCCCATTGACTAAACTAAAACCCACGCCAACCACAACCTCACTGTCCACTGCCTGATACTACCCATTTACCTTTTAAAAACCCACGAAAAGCACTACCCCATTACCCACTGCCTGATACTACCCATTTACCTTTAAAAAACCACGAAAAGCACTACCCCACTACCTTATTCTTCTATACTACCCATTTACAATTCCAAAACCCACGCCAAGCACTACCCCACTACCTTATTCAAACTATTACCACACCAATTGCCCCGACAAACATCACAGATTTCAAAATCACAACCAACCAAAGCATTTCCACAACATTTCCCATATACTAGCTAAACTGACTTCAATACCATCTCTATATATCCACTGCAGTAAAACTCATTGAACAACAAGACCTCGAATCAACATACAGTTCCAACCAGCAAAACTCATAAAACAGCAAAAATAATTAAACAACAAAAACTCGAATCACCTGTCCCAAATTATCGGGATTAATTAAGGATTAATGATGGATTAGCCTCGCTAATCGGGGATTAGACGGGGATTAACGAACTTTCAGGGCAAAATGACGATTTTGCCCCTAGAATGGGCGAAACATTGAATTTTCGTTTAGGAAGGTCAAATGGACTTTGGCCGATGACTATGACGTAGTTTGGGACGTCAGGAGTTCATAGACAGGTGGCATCGTTCCGATTCCAACATTCGAGGAAGAAGTTATGACATTCAGAAGGTCGGGGGTATTTTGGTAATTTGATTAAAAAGGGGCAAACGGTTGAATTTTGACCTGGGAGGTCAGATGGCTGAGGTCCGAGGACCATTATGTAGATCGGGAGGGCGTACAACGCGTAATCGAGGCGGCAGCGCATACGGTCTGTGAGTGGACTTTCTTTCTGAAATCGATGCATGCATACATGTTTTATAAATGTTTTAATATATGTTTTGGGATGCCTTGAGTGTATTTTGGTGTGGGTTTATGTATGGGCACGTACTTCAAGGTTTTTAATTTTATAACGTGCTTATACGCGCTTATGCTTTTGATTTTAACAAAATGGTTTTGAAAAGGTAAAACCGGGCATGAGACCCATTTGGATTTGGTTTTGACTCGGGCATGAGACCATACTAATGACCTACGGGTCTGAGTCGTGGTCGCGACGGGTGCTGTGTGCAGGACTACGGACGGTGTGACGCTCTCTTTTCGGATTGGGATACGTTCCTTCTGGAGAGGTCACGATGCACGTCCCGCTGTCGAGTAGCCACTAGAGGCTGCAACTTCGGAGTGCTGACGGTATCGAAGATCGATCGGTGACGTGTGCACCATAGTCCCGAGATGTTCGCGGCAGTGATGTGTTCACGGTGACATACCAGGATTGAGAGCGGTCCTGGATTGATGGTTGCATGCATCGCTATGAACGGGATCGTGACTGACCCTGAGATATCGGGCTCGATGACCCGTTGATTTACGAGTTCGGGCTCGATGCCCAGTTATTGTGAAATCGGGCTAGAGACTTTGTTGAGTCCTATGTTCGGGGCTCGAGGCCCAGTTGCTTTGTGTTATCGAGCGTGAGTCCCGTTTTATGGTTTGCTATAATATTATGTATATACCCTCCTTACGAGCTTATTGATTGGTCTCCTCTAGACGTCGACCTGGAGAGTCATGATCCACAGACCAAAGTGGGTATCCCTATAGGGATTCCGTTCCAGGAGTGGGCGTTATGATGTGGGTCCTAGACCAGATTCCGGAGAGATGATCGGACTAGGTCCGAAGATAGAGCCTCCCAGATGGAGAATTCCTGGGAGAAGACTCGGAGTGAGACCCCGAGTAGTATGCATACTTAATATATATATAGAGAAATCGTGACATATATCGGGGATGTGTTCCCTAGGAGCTGTGTGCCCCGAGTTGGCATCTTTTCAGGAAGTGCCCTGGATGGGTTATATATGTATATGTGTACGAGCTTTCACTGAGACGAAGTTGGGCTGAGACCCACGCGTATTGGTTTTGGGCTGACACCCATATGAGCTGGATTTGGGACGAGTTCCCACATGTTTTGGTTGGGCTGAGGTCCCAGGTACTTTGAGATGATTTTGGGCCAAGGCCCAGTGTCCTTTGTTTGAGAAATGGTTTTTGATTGCATACATATGTTTTTAATGAAAGGCATAAAAGGTCTTTTATGAAATGTTTTTATAAAATAACTGTTTTGTCCACTCACAGCTTTTGTATTTTGAATGCCCTTCAGGTTGATCGTAAATGCGGGGCTGTAGCAGAGACGAGACATCACATTCCTCCTTCGGATCCTGGCGTACTCTGATAGCCCCGGTTGGGCAAAGGACAAAAATATCCCTGGTTTGACATTTCGTGTCAGACTGGAGCAGACACGTCCCACGCTAATCCCGAGGGATTTGGGACGGGTCCTGACAAGGAAACTCAGCAAACACCATAGGCAAGACCCAGTAAAAAGGAAAACCGTTTCAAAACATACCATAATCAGGGGTTTTCTCCACCAGGTTCTCGACGAATAGGCATCTTTCAACTTCGATGTCTTTCAGCTCGTCTCTCTCTCTGATTGAAACCCTTATAATCCCCACGATTCTACAACCAAATTCTGCCCCCTAATCCACCGTCCTTGAAACCCTAGAGGACAAAATTTAGCCCCAATTCGAATTCTCAATGTTTCAATTCGATTTCAATTTTCCCCTCACACGTGGTCATCAAAGTGGGTCCTATTGAGCCACAACGACTCCATCTATGCAAATAATGCTTCACGTCTGCAAACAGTGCTCCACGTCTGCAAACAGTAATGTCGTCAAGGACGGCCTCAATAAAATGGTGCAACGGTATTGACGATGTTACCGTTCCCGCAGCACACTGAGGTAAATTTCCATTCCTGGTGCATTTTGAGATTTCGTGGCGTGTTCCTAATGCACTTAGCGTAATAAGCCTAATATTTATATTCGAGATCCAGTATTAATTTTTTATGTCATTCGTAATATTAATGGGATGGGAATACATATATGTATATATAAATATATATCTTACTATTTGATCATGATAGAATTTGTCACCTTTGTGATTGGCACATCATTTCCATTACAACTCCCATATTAAATCTCTTAAGAACTTTATGAACATAGTTCTTTTGAGATAGTCCCAACATCTTTCTTGACCTGTTCCTTTCAATTTCTATGCCCAAAACGATAAGCAATTCCCAAATCCTTCATATCAAAGTTTTCAGACAACATTTTCTTTGTATCGTGAAGTAATTGATTATTTAAACTAGTAAAGAGGATGTCATCTACATAATAAAGATAAAATTTGACTTTACTGTCTCCATGTAAATGCAATTGTCAAATAAATTTTCCACAAAACCATAAGATTGATCAACTTCATCAAACTTGAGATACCACTGCCTTGAAGCTTGTTTAAGTCCATAAATTGACATGTTTAGTTTGCAAACCCAAATTTTTTTCCCCCTTTCAATGGATCTCGGAGGTTGCTTAATGTAAATATCCTCAGTTACATTTCCATTCAAGGGTGCAGTTTTTACATCCATCTGGTGCAACTCTAAATCATAGTCAGTTGTAATTGCCATTATGATTCTGAATGAGTCTTTGCTGGAAACAGGTGAGAAAGTCTCAGTATAATCCAGACCATGTTTATGTGTGAACCCTTTTGCCACTAGCCTTGCTTTTAATCTGCCAACTTGTCATGATGCATTATTTTTGGTCTTGAATACCCATTTGCATCCTATTGCCTTTTCTATCATCATTTACTTCTACCAGAGACCAAACTTTGTTCTTTTGCATTGAACTGGGTTCCTCTTTCATTGCTTCATACCAGCCTTCAGAATTAGAGCTGCTCATTGCATCTGAGTAAAACATAGGATCAGATTCTTCTCCAATGTAAATATCGATTTCTTGCAGGTACATAACAGTCATTTGAAATTTTAGACTTCCTAGGTCTTTGAGATCTTCTAGTTGCATTTTCTGCAGGAGTTTGACTTGGCAGTGTGGTTTCATGTACTTCTGGTTCTGTGACATAATTTTCCAATGTTGAAATTGTTTATGTTGCATTTGACACAACCTGCTGATCTGTAGTTTCACTTCTATTTGCAATAGAACTTGAGGTTTTCATTTCTATAGGTATTGATATAATGTTTCTTGAAGATGGAACTGCATTTGTGGCATCACTGGACATTTCATCAAAAACAAAGTTTCTTAACTTTGTATGTTGACCAAATTCAGAATCTTCAATAAACTTGGAATTTTGAGATTCTGCAATCCTTATATGAGAACCAAGACAATAGAACGTAAACCCTTTGAATTTTTCTGAATATCCCACAAAGAAACAACTTGTTGACCTATCATCTAGTTTCTTTGCATTTGGATTATACAACCTAGCTTCACTTCTACACCCCACCAAAGGAAATGACCCAGACTTGGTTTTCTTCTTGTCCAAAGTTCATAAGGAGTCGATTTCACTGCCTTAGATGGAACTCTATTCAAAACATAGTTTGTTGTTATTACAATTTCTCCCCAAAGGAAATCAGGTAGACTAGACATTGACATCATACTAACCACCATTTCTCTTAATGTTCTATTTCTCCTTTCTCCTATTCCATTTTGGGAAGGTGTTCCTGGTGTGGTGTATTGGGCTGTAATGCCTTGCTGTTCCAGGAAAAAGGCAAAATGTCTTTTATTTTGTCCAGCCTCTGTGTCTCTTCCATGGTACTCCCTTCCATGATATGACCTCGCTACTTTTATCTTTCTATCAAGTTGGTTTTCAACTTCCAATTTGAAACTTTTTAAAACAGGTTAAAACTTGGGATTTTCAGATATCAGAAAAATACTTGAGTACTTCGAAAAATCATCCATGAATAAAACATAATAGGAGTTTCCACAAATTGTTCTAATTGGAAATGGACCACAAACATCAGTATAGATTAGTTGTAAAAGAGTTTCACTTATGGTGGATTTTGACTTTTTACTAAAATTATTGGGTATTCCTTTAATGTAGTCTTATAGAAGTTTCATAATTTGCAAAGTTCAATTTAGGCAGTACACCTGATTTGATGAGCTTTGTATCTTTTCTTTTGAGATATGTTCAAGTCATCTATGCCAATGCATAAATGACTTCTCATCTGTCAATAATCTCTTTGAGGCTCTATGGTCAACATTCAAACATTCTGTGTAATAACTACATTCAATATAATCTGCCACTAATCACCTTTTGGTAATGAAAAACTAAGCAGATTATCAAACTCATTTTTAAAATAAAACTTGATAGATTACCCACATAAGAAAAATCATCTTTTACAAAAATAAATTCTTTCTCATGTAAGGGACATAAAGTACATGGTCCAAAGTTAAACATAACTAGAAGTTAATTTTAAGAAGACAGATCCAATTGACTTTACTGACAACTTTGGTCCCATGTCCAACAAAGACATTGAAAACCTCTTTATTTGTTCCCTTATGGGTTTGAAAACTTTGCAATGAGTTTGTTATATGAATTGAACATCTAGTATCAAACCAGTAAGAGTTTTGTGGAACTAGAATCAAATTAGACTCAACTGGGACAAAGACATTTTGAAAAGACTTACCTTTCTTAGCAAGCCAGACCTGGAAATCTGGATAGTTTCACATGATGTGCTTGGTGGATTGACATAAAAAACATTTTTTTGAAGCTAATCTTGTGAGGTTTCAGCTTAGTTGTGGAGGCTTGTCAATCCTTGTTAGATACAATAAAGTAATAACCAGCCCTTTTTTGGCCCAAACGTTGAACTGGATTTGAAGCCAAGATGTTTTGGATTCACAACATTGGGAGACTTAATATGTGGAGTCATTTTACCTTCCCTTTTTTCCAGTATAGGTGTCAGGACTCATCCCAATCCCCCGGGATTAACGAGGAACGCTCATGATCTCGTCAGACACGGAGTGTCAGACCCGGGAAAATGTGAACCTTTAGCCTTCGGCTTCCAGAGTATGTCAGGATCCGAAGGAGGTATGTGATGTCTCTGTCTCTGCTACAACCCGCACCGTATCAGCCTGAAGGGCATTGAAAACAGAAAGACTATGAGTGGACGAAAGGTAATAAGTTTAGTAAAATAGATTTCATAAAAGACCTTTATGCCCTTCACTAAAAAGCATGCATGCATAGTAAAATCAATTTATCCAATAACATATGTTTAACCAACCACATCCATAACGGGCCCCTGCCCAAAATCATTTACAGAAAACCACAACATAGTAAACATATGTGGGAACTCAGCCCAAATCCATTTATGCAACCAATAAAACACAATTTCGTAAACCAATTGAAATCATGTTTATCATATATTTCATATAACCAATGTCACGTTATCTAGAGCTACGCGGAGTGCTACCCGGGGTCTCAAAGCCCAAGCTCCAGGTCCACCCAGGTCAATGTCAGTAAATCAATGACCTCCTAGATGTTATAATCCATAGCCTTTCTAAGAGTAAGGAACCAAACGGGGCGACTCCACTCAGCCAGTGCCTCCGTGACTACTCCGAGGTCAACCCAGGCCAACGACCCTTCCCGGAGGAGACAATTCATATATAAAGGATGGTATACGAAAAACCTTTCAAGGGTTCATGCCGCCCCCATAAGGTGTTCATGGGTGAACTCAAGGGTTCATGCAGTCCCATAAACAGTCATGAACCATAAATCCCATTTATAGGTCCCCAACCCGAAATCACCAACTTAAAACATAACTGGGCCCTAAGCCCGAATCCACATACAAACTGGGCCTCCGGCCCGAATCGTAAACTAACTGGCCTCGTGCCCGATTTCGTAACTAAATGGACTTCAAGTCTGAGAGTTCGTAAATCAAAGGCTCTCGTGTTCGATTCCATATTTCCAAATCCAAAATCGATTCAAGAACCAATTGGGCCTCTAGCTAGAGAACGTAACTAAAAGGAACTTTGAGTTCGAGGGTTTCCAAAACAAATGGGTCTCGACCTGAGTTTACCTTTTCAAATCCAAAACCGTTTCATGAAATCATTCCCAAAGCTATAAGCATGGATAATCAATACAAAACTGTAAACCTCCATTTATGTGCAAGGACGTAAATCGCCTCGAAATGTGTGAAACCAAGTAAATCACAATCATCCAAATCATCATCATAAGAATCATAACTATAAACCATATAAAACATTTATGCATGCATTACAGTTTATAAATCAAGGTCCACTCACAAACCGTCCTAAGCTGTTGCCTCGATTTGCGTGCCGTAAGCCTCAACGGGTTAATCGCCGTCACCGGGACTCCCAAACTTGTCCAAATCAATCTAGAGGGTTACTAACTACCTATTAACCTCTATGAAGCCCCGTAATTTTTAACTAATTTTAATCCCGATCCTAAACCTTCGGACACCCCGAAACCTATCGAAACGATGTCTGATTGACACGAAACTAGTCCCAAAATGTTCGTTACATCGAAATGATGATTTTACATGTTGGAAGTTTCCCCAAAGAACTGTTCACGTGCCTTCACGTGCCCCAAGAAGGTCATTGCGCGTGGGTGTCACGCGCCAGAACACTATTCCTGCTTCTTCAACCTCCAGACCGGGATCCAGACCGATTTTCCCTGTGCAGTCCGGTCCAACTGGACCGGTGTGGCCAGGTTCAACCATTTCCCCCTGTTTTTGGTCCGTTTCTTCCCCTTCCCCTTTCTATTCCATTCTTCCTATCTAATCCCTAGAAGTCTAATGGGGTGAAGAAATCTAAGAAAAACACCTAAAACCCCATGGTTTAATTCCTTCCCTCACGGTTCACATGTTCAGTTTCTTCCCTGGGGTTCATCAACCATGAACCCACCTCAAAACACTCCTCTATACCATCCTAACAACCCATTTAATACTATCCAAACATCAAAACTGTCCATAATATCCCAATCGAATTATTGGATTCAAAAACACAAAACCGTGAACCTTACCTTCTCTCCACAGTGCACGGCGTCTCGGTCACCTCCACGCCTTTCCTAGCTCATCAGTCCAGCCTCTGTCTCCTTCATGGATTGGGTCAGGTGAGGGAGAGGATTGGGTGATGGTTTGAGAGGGAGAATGATGAGATCGGGTTTGGGTTTGCTTTTGCACGAACAAGGAATGATCGATGCATGTATGGGAGGCAGTGAGCAATGGATGAATGACACTTGTCACTCATCTATTGGGCCTGAGAAAATATATGGGGCCCATTTGATGTCAGGACCCACCCCGAATCATCACCCCGATACCCGAGGTGAACCCTGCTCCCGTCTGACAACCCAATATAAAAGACCGAAACAACCTCACGAAAACTACAAGTTATACTGTCAGACGAAGGAGAATTTAAAACATCCAACACTAAAGTCCAACAGTAACCCACTAACTACCGATTAACCCAGTTAATCCACCACTAATCACCTCACTAAACCTAACTTCCGGGACAGGTCCTTACATGTGAGAGAAAAGTTAAGTCGTTTCGTAAATTGTGCAATAGTGACCCGAAACTTCCGTGAACCGTAACTTTCCAGTTCGAAGTCCGATCTCGACGTGGCCGCCTGTCTATGGGTTCGTATCGACCCAATATACGTAACGGTTCTTGGCCTCGGCCATCAAACCTCCCAGATCAAAATTCAACTATTTGCCCCCCTTTTTCCCAAATTAACAAAATACCCATGAACTTCTGAATGTCATAACTTCTTTCTCGAATATCGGAATCGGACGTGCCACTTGTCTATGAACTCGTGACGTCCCGACGACGACGTCACAGTCATCGGCCAAAGTCCATTTGACCTCCAGAATGAAAAGTCAACATTTTGCCCACGACTAGGGCAAAACGGTTATTTTGCAACGTCCGTCTGCAAGTACCCCACTAATCACCGAATTAACCTCACTAATCCTTGATTAGTCACTAATCTAATCCTAGAATTCGGGACGGGTCGTTAAAATAGGCAAGGTTGGCACTTGTAGACAAAACTTTTTTTCTTCATCTTTTCCTCATCAGTACAAATCTCAATTAACTCATTGAAGGTCCAAGTTTTCCTTCTAGAGTTTTGTAGACACATTGATCTAAACATAATAGATAGTGAATGAAGACCCATATGGACCAAGAACTATTATCAAATTCCTATCTTCAGTGCATTCAGTCGATTTCCAGTGTTCAACATGTTCAAAAGTGCTCCCTGAAAGGTGCTCCCTGATGCTACTTGTACCATTTTGTTTGGCAGTGATAAAGGTAATCCTTAGCTAACTCATATTCTTCAAAACCCCTTATGTTATCCTCCATTGCATCCTGCATTATGTAGAGGGACATATAATTTTCCCCTTCCTATTTCTCTAAAATCTCCCTGCCATCTCTACTACTTGAGTCAGTGAGTTCAACAGGTTTTGCAATTTTGAATGCAATATCAAATTGCAGCATTCCCAAGTCCATAATTAATTTCTGCTTCTAATCCTTGAATTTTATCACATTAAGCTTTTCAATGTTGATAAGATTCAACATGTTCATGTCTGTATCAAGAAAAACAATGGGGTTTTGAGAATTCAGATTAGTGACATCCATAATTAAGTGTTTGAGACTTCTGTCACTTTCTAAAATTATAGAAAAATCACACCATTGGGCAAGTAACTTCTAATCGTCATCATGAATCTCAGAATTGTATAGCAAAGCATAAAAGACCTGTGAAAACAGAGTATAACAAATTTGGCTGTAAGTAAGACAGTTCTTTTGGGATTTGTTCTACTTGTCACTCTCAATATCCACTATCTTAGTTTTCTCGAATTGTTTTTAGGGTTTACATTTTATGTTTAACAGTTTGGTATTTAACCAAAATTACCCTATTGTGGAACCCAAAATCACTGGAAGAATGTGGAGCTACCACGTGGCCCATAATTCCCAAAATGACCAAATTGCCCCTGAAAATAATACTTAAAGACCAAGCACCGAACATGGCTCAAGCCCACAATGTTTACATAGCCCAAATATTAGGCCCAAACCGGGATGATACGTGGAAGCTTCTCACCCTCGATCTATGTAACACGTGTTAGCGCACAAATCAAGGAGCATTTGTCCCACATCGGAACTATGGAAATTGAGCATCTCACTCACCCCCTATATAAAGGGAACACATTTTTCAATAAAGGTAATTCTGTTCAACGCTACTTAAGCTCTTGAGATTTCTCTTTCGAAGCTGACTTAAGCATTGGAGCGTTCTTGGTCGAACACCCCCCGGGTCTCGATCATTGAACGAACGATAGCTAACTGTTTGCTTGTTTGTAGGGATTCTTGAGTCTTTTGAGTTTAAAGGACGAATTCAGCTTCAACAATTGGTGCTTTCATTGAGAGCTTGAAGATATTCAAGAAGAAGCTCTCACGATTGTTCGTCGTTCATCCTACTTCGATCATCGTTCTTAACGTTGATTCGGAGATCTTGAACGTGTTCATCGTTCAACAAATTTCCATTCAAGATTCGCTGATCAAGCATGGCTAGGGTTTGACGATCTGTTCGTTCAGCTGAAGAAGGTGTTTCTGCCTCAACTGCTCAGATGAGGAATGAGACTCGCATAGAGACACCGGAGGAGCGTCCAATTCGACCCAGGCGGGTGTCCATAGAAGCACCCATGGAGATGCTAGGAGGGAGGTCAACCTTCAGCTTCGGTGCATTCTTCTCACCAGCTAACCAAGTGCCCACGCTAGGGGAAAGAATTTCGGCTTTGCAACAGGCAGGCGGGGCAGTTGATGGGAAGTGCATCACGACGTGATCAGCCCACAACAAATATGGACCTAAGGGACTTTCTGGATGAGCGACACGACGTCTCAGGGAGAAGTCACCACCAACCTCCCCAGGACAACTTGGCGCAGCAAGTTGAAAGGTTGAGCAGCCAAGTTCAACTTCAGTCAGAGCTCTTGCAGCGACTCCTGGCAGAAAGACCAGTCCAAGAGCCAGACAGACATTCCACGTCACGAGGAAGACAAGAGAGTGCTCCAAGGAGATCTGGGAAAGAACCGGTCCGCTGCCAAACAATGTCACGAGACACTTCACTAAGCGACTCCGGTGAAGAAAGTCAGACCCGCCGAGCAAAAAGCCCACAACACCACATGACATCAGTACATGAGCGGCTAGGAAGTAGGATTGGGGCAACTTCACGGGTAGAACGCTCACAGCGCTCACATGGGAGTAGAGGGCAACCTCAGGCTCTGCACAAAGACCCAAGGCGACCTGTCCATGGCAGTGAGAGAAGGAAGATGAGGCCTACTCTCCAACACGATCCCAAAGATCAAGGAGAGAAGCTCAAGGAGGTTCTCGGCGATTAGCACAAAATGACTCACCGCCTCAGCAAAGTGCGTTGCAGGCTAATGATGTTCGAAGAATGTTGGACAGGCACCTTCGTGCTCAACGAGATGGCGATCTAGAGGACTATTTACGTCGCCAGATACAGTTCTCTACGCTTTTTGTAAGGGAAATTGAGGAGGAGTCATTCCCCCAAAAGTTTGCAACGCCAAACTTCACTCCGTTCAAAGGAGCCTCCGACCCGATAAAGCACATAGATTATTACCGAGGAGTCATGGTCCCCCACAGGTATAACGATGCACTCATGTGCAAAGTTTTTCAAGCTTCTCTTCAAGGTCAAGCCATGACTTGGTTCAATCATCTCCCCCGGAGGTCGATTGCATCCTTTGAAGAGTTGGCTCTGGCATTTGTGAATGAGTACGCACAACTTCGGACAATCGAGGTGAAGGATGACCATCTTTTCTCTGTTCGAAAGAGAGCAAAAGAAACTCTGCGACAGTACATACGAAGATTTTGCGAGGAGAAGTCTCGGATTGTCGGCTGTAGCGACCTTATTGTGGCAATGGCATTTAAACAAGGACTCCTCGGGACAGCCAGCTTTACGGGGACATCGTCATGAGTAATGCGCGAAGTCTCACCAAAATGCTTTCGTTAGCAGAGCGACATGCAAGCTGGGAGGACGAGAAGAACGCCATTCATACTCATGACCATGTTGGGGCTAGTGAAAAAGCCTCCAATAAAGATGAGTCCCATGTAAAGTTTGTAGTTGGAAAGTTTAACAAGCGCAAGGCGAGACAACCCTCCCAAACACCAGCTATGGGGAAGCCTAACTTGTAGCTGTCTTTGCTAGTCCATCAGATCCACAATGAAATCAAGGACAAGACTTGGTTCAAAAAATCAGGACCCGTCGAGGGCGATCAGGAGAAAGCTGATAAAACCAAATGGTGCGCCTATCATGATTGTTATGGGCACAATATCAGCACATGTATATCTTTCGAAAGATATCTCCAAATCTCATGATGGAGGGGCATTGCACGGACTAAATCAAGAAGAAGACTACAAATCACATGGAGAGCAAAGAGCCTAATGAGCCAGCTTCAAAAGTAATCCGCATCAACTAGCTGCATGTCAAAATTAGAGAGACATAGAAGTCTATGGAGTTTTCAATTTTCTTTTCAAGTTATCTTCTAAACTCAAGTATCGTGCATTTGAATTATCAATAAGATTGAAAAATTGTTCTAAATTCATACCAACATGTTTGTACAATTTTCAAAATTTATACCCTCTAGCATCAAAGCCTTCGTCATCGAAGCACCCAAAGCATCTAAGACTTCACCTTGTGAAGCACCTAAGCTTTCGCCCTGCGAAGCACCCAAGTCTTCGCCCTGCGAAGCACCCAAGTCTTCGCCCTGTGAAGCACCTAAGTTTTCGCCCTGCGAAGCACCCAAGCCTTCACCATGTGAAGCATCCAAAGTCTTCACCCTGCGAAACATTCAAGTCTTCGTATTGCAAAGCATTCAAGCCTTCGCCATGCGAAGCATCAAAGCCTTCGCCTTGCGAAGCATCCAAGCCTTCGCCTTGCGAAGCATCCAAGCCTTCGCCTTGCGAAGCATCCAAGCCTTCGCCTTGCGAAGCATCCAAGCCTTCGCCATGCGAAGCACCTAAGACTCCGCCTTGCGAAGCATCCAAGCTTTTGCCATGCGAAACACCCAAGTCTTCACCTTGTGAAGCATCCAAGCCTTCATCATCGAAGCATCCAAGCCTTCGCCATGCGAAGCACCTAAGTCTTCACCTTACGAAGAAACCGAGCCTTCGCCATGCGAAGCATCTAAGCCTTCGCAATGCAAAGCACCTAAGCCTTCGCCTTGCGAAGGTCCTAAGCCTTCGTCCTTCGAAGCAACCAAGACTTTGCCATGCGAAGCGACCAAGACTTTTCCCTGCAAAGGACCCATGCTTATGTCATGCAATGCATCTCAACCTACGCTTTGCAAACATCTTCCGCTATGAAGCACTCAAAACCTTCCGCCAAGTAGCATTCAAAGCCTTCCACCCGGAAGCACTCAAAGCCTTCCACCAGGAAGCACTCAAAGCCTTCCACCAGGAAGCACTCAAAGTCTTCCTCTTGGAAGCACTTCAAGCCTTCTAATAAGAAGCAAAAGCCCTTCCTTGAAGGCAACACTAAAACAAATGCTAAGTTAAGCTGAAACCCAAAATTGGACGCCCATGGCTACAACGGGGGCATTTGATGAGAAAATAAGTTTGGATACATCAAAGCAGTTAGTATAATTAGACAAGGATACGGGACCTCATAATTTCTCACAACTATCGTTTTCATTTATTTATTTGAAGGGTGTTTGGCTAATCACATCTCGATCGCTCAAACCAGTTATTCAATACAAAAATGCAAATGCGATAATCAACATACAAAGATGAAGTAGATGCAATTGCAAGTCTTCAAAGCCCATGGTCCTTCAAAACTCTGGCCATTCTTCTGCTGAAAGTAGAGAAACGTCTTCAGGAGACTCGTCGGCTTCAGGAACATCTGTGTTTTCTTAGCCTCTAACTCAGGTTCCAGTTCAGGCTCCATCTCTAGTTCAAGCTCCAGCTCTTTGGTGGTGATCCCGCTCCAGCTTTCCATATCCAATTTTTGCACTTCATCTTCCTTAAAAACACAAAGTTGTGGGGGCATGTGAGGGTAGCAAGCACCCATCGCTCAAGTTTTTGATTTCAACATCCAACCGTTTGACTTCCTCTTTGGAATCATGTAAGCGTCTGCACAGCTAGAACATGCCTCATGTTGGGTTGTGACATGCCTCATACTAGGTGATGAGACTCCTTGTCTTTTTTGCTAAAAGCTTCGATGTTGGCTTCACCTGCACTTGAAGATGACAAGTCTGTAAACACACCGAGCTCTTCTATCTGCCAGACACCACATGCATGGTCATTGGAAGTATGCCTAGTGCAACACTTTGAACTCCAACTAGGCCTTGCCTTACATTATGTCGTGCCTTGATCCTCGTGTGTCAGGCCCTCTTATGTTCAAAGTACCATATGCATGGTCCACCTACAAGCTTTCTTTCTTCAATTACGTAGTGGCGTACACCATCTGGAGCTTCACAAGGGGCATGATCGATCCTCCGTCTTTATGCTCCACCTTGTAGCCACTTCATTTCGAGCTCAACAGGACCTAGAATGTCAGGTCACTAGAAGGTCCACTGTCAGCCAAAAAACTCCTCGAGACGCTTCATTCACTTTATGGCACCACATGCACTTCGCCTCGCGTCATGGGATACCTTGCCTCACTATGCACTTTGGAACGTATCCTCTTGCGTTGCAACATGTCTAGCTTCAAGTCATGGGGTACCTCGCCTCTTGTGGATGAAAGCCTAGACAGGTCATGGTGCACGTTGCTGCCCATGTGTCGAACTCTTCTGTCCACCACGCACCGAGTGAATGGTCACTGGGAAGAACACCTCATGTCATTCAGCGCATCACCTACTGCTCCAACCTTGCCCTGCCTTGCATTGTGGCACACCAAGCCTTGGATGTAGAATACCTCGCATCATACTTGCAGCATGTCTCGTCTTGTAGTTGAACCATGCTTCGCCTCGATCAAAGGATGAAATTTTGTCCATCGGTTGGACGTCAAATTTCTTCCCCTGCCTCGCCTCGGTCAAGGCTTGAATTCTTCAGGTCCCTCGAAGTCTGTATACTTCCCACATAACAGATTTTGACTACGCGAGCCACCTTGCTCCCACAATGCAAGCTTACTAGGTCTCACCAGAAGTGCGCCTTGACGCATATTGAAATGACCGTCTCTGAAAATAGAGCTCAACACCACTTAAATTGCTACAATTGGACACATACAGCTCTCCGAATGTGCAAAAATGTAAAGCTCAACAATTAAAGAAATATTCAAAAGTCTGTTGAACAAGCGTGGAGCTTACTGCGACATCAGAGACTCTCAGGTACAATGAAATTGAAGATCAAGCGGAGTCCTACTCCATATATAATTTATTAGGACCACAATACAAATTACATCCCTTAGGATTCCTTGAATTCCTAAGCGATGTGGGGGCATTTGTGGAACCCAAAATCACCGGAAGAATGTGGAGCTACCACGTGGCCCATAATTCCCAAAATGACCAAATTGCCCCTGGCAATAATACTTAAAGACCAAGCACCGAACATGGCTCAAGCCCACAATGTTTACATAGCCCAAATATTAGGCCCAAACCGGGATGATACGTGGAAGCTTCTCACCCTCGATCTATGTAACACGTGTTAGCGCACAAATCAAGGAGCATTTGTCCACATCGGAACTATGGAAATTGAGCATCTCACTCACCCCCTATATAAAGGGAACCCATTTTTCAATAAAGGTAATTCTGTTCAACGCTACTTAAGCTCTTGAGATTTCTCTTTCGAAGCTGACTTAAGCATTGGAGTGTTCTTGGTCGAACACCCCCCGGGTCTCGATCATTGAACGAACGATAGCTTACTGTTTGCTTGTTTGTAGGGATTCTTGATCAAAACCGAACATCATAATTTGTTCAAAATTCAGATTTGAACATATGATCAAAACTTCATGTATGAATAAAAAACATACTTGAAGTGTATCGGTCAACTCCTTGTTTCTAAATTGGAATTCAAAACAATTCAGAACTAAGGAAATAATCCTCAATTGATTTTAGGATTGTTCTTGACAGTTATAACGATTACTTAAAATCTTGAACATATATCAAGAGTGTTTTTAATCGATCTCAAATTGCATTGTAAAAGTATCATGATAACCAAAACAATCATATTCACATTTAAACAACAACCAATTATAACTACACACAATGGATTCAGTAAGAATAAGAAACTGAAGTCAAAATCGAAGAAATATCAAAATCAGAATGAACTTAAGATACCATTGACCGCTCTGATACCAATTGTTAGATTTTATGATGTAAACAAAACATAAAATTATACAATCATGTCTTAAATCACATTCCATTTATCAAATACAAAATTAGGATCATGAACAAGTGAGGTTCAAGGCTTACTTGTCATTGAAGCCATCGAAGAAGGTGCTGATCCGTGAGGTTCCTGATGCACAAATGGTTTTGAGACAACTCAACACAAAACGGCCACATTTTGAATTCAAATAAGTTGATTTCCTTCTCAAAATATATACTTTAGTTGTTGGTCCATTGTGGCTAGTTCAAGCAAGCTCACATCTCTTAAAGGTGCATGTATTATGGACCTCAGGACAGGTAGTGAAAATGTTAAATGTTGCCATTCCATCTCTTGAGAGGTAGTGAAATTGTTTAATGGTTCCATTCAAGCACGAGCTACCCTTAAGGGCTAGGGTGTGCTCCAGCTCACCCGAATTTGATGATTTGATATAAAATTGTTCATAAGTGGAACTTATTGCGATTTAAGTGCTTTCTAGTGTATTATATTGTATAATTATCTGTTGTCTCCATATATACATAAGAGAAAATGAAATGAATTCAATATTCTTGAGATCGAGAGAAGTGGATATGATCGTCTCTTAGTCGAAATGGGGAAAGTTTCCAGCTTCTTACATCGGGATGCAAATGAAACGAGGTAATAAACGATGTAAATTCCAACAAAGTAATTAGGATGGATTGGGTTGAAGGCGACCACCATGTAAGTGAAGCTGGGTGAGGTGCATGTATTATGCACCTTCCAAGAGGTAGTGAAATGTTAAATGTCGCCATTCCACCTCCCGTGAGGCAGTGAAAATGTTAAATGGTTCCATTCTAAAGAAGCAAAGGAGAGGAAGTGAAATGAATTCAATGTACTTCAGATCGAGATATGTGGATGTGAGGGGAAGAAAAAATAGCTATGCCTTTATATAGAGGCCGCAACTTCCTGATGTAAATATGACCGACTGGGGGTTAACGATATGATAAACGATGCAAATTTCTGACAAAGCGATCATTATTCTTGCCAAACTACATCCCAATGTAAATGACTACCTCCCTGTCAAATATGGGAGAGTTTCTGGTTTTATACTACTAGACTATATACTCACATAATTGAAAACACGTAAGAAGTCATACTTGAGAAGCCATCCAATTAACACAGTGATGAAGCGGTTAGACCTTGCAAAGGGTATTGAATTTAAAGGGAGATCCAAAAGAGGCAGATGGTAGGGAACTTGTTTGCTGAAGTGAATTTGATACCAAATGTACCCATTCTGAGTGATCCATTTGAGGTAAAGGATTCTCAAAATGGGCAGCTTTAGGGTGATACCGAGTCCAATTATCATAGTTTTATTGGATCATCGGGCTTTACCTTTTGGTTATCATGAAGCTAATTGCATATGTTATACGCTAAACATACGAACGCACTTTGGACAAATGTCCACATCAGTCTCACTTCGAGCCCATTCTACTTACCTTCAAGATCAAGCCGGATTAATGACCCAGATTAATATGAATGGCATGTGCCAAGTCCAGAACCGAAAACCCTATACTTGGATCAATAATATATGTTGTCTTAATTCGTGTATATATATACTCTCGTCTCGTAATTAAGAGTATGATTTAATTTTCAAGAAAAATAAGTTGATAAAGAAGTATATGCAAGTTAGAAATGATTTAATTTTCAAGAAAAACAAATTGATGAAGTATATGCGATTCAAGAATTATCTCGAGATTTGTCACATACTCTTCGCATCAAATCGGGTCAGTATTAATGATTGACATATTATTTAGAGTTTTTTTTATTATGAAAATTATTAAAAAAATAAAATTACACATTAAATATTGACGTTTATGACATTAAAATTGGGAATATCACTTAATCAATACTACTAATGACGATTTAGAGGTAACATCGGTGGAGTGTCATTGATTGATCATTGACTTGTTAATCCCACCATATCGTTGTGTATATATATATAAATTAGATTTTAAGTTGAGGGAAGAAGGCGATCCATCATAGTCGGGGGCATCTTCGTAATCTCTCAAACTCATCTCTCTGATCACCAACTATAACAGGACTACTGCCCCGCATCTCCATTTTGTTTTCAGTTGCCTTCATTCCTTAAAGTTCTGATCTTGACCAAATGCATGTTTTTCTGGAAGGAAGCGTCAGCGTTTGATAAACAAGGGTCTGATCATCTGATGTTGACCCAACTGTTGCACATTGCATAACGTAGTAATCCCTTTTTCTTTGGCTTCCATGGTGTTTTGGTGGTTGGCAGGAAATATAAGAAAGAAGAGAGAATCAGAGTTAAAAAAAATTTGATTGTCTTATATGTTTCTCTGTGTTATTCAGAACTTCTCAACTGGGTTTGTTGTGATAAAAAAAGTTGCAATAGACAACAAGGGTCTCACACCATGTCATCTGCAGGGGTGCGGTTGCATATTCAAGGTCCCCATGTAAGTCAATTTTGAACAGCCCTTTTACTTTTCTAATGTATATGGTTGTTCTAGGCCGGAAGATAGTAAATTTGGCAAAGTGGAATGAACAGAAGAGTCGGCTTGAATTTTTTGTGAGGGAAACTAAATGGCTTTCAGTTATGTTAATGTTCTGATTATGTGCTTCAACTTAATTCCATGAGCAGGTGGTGATGGATAATGGCATAGTCCAAGTTACTCTATCAAATCCAGATGGGATTGTCACTGGAATACGATATAACGGCATTGACAATCTGCTTGAACCTCTTAATAAGGAAACTAACAGAGGGTACATGTTATTTTTCTTTGGTTCTGTAATATAACATATTTATCTTTTGTTGTTTTTGAAGATTAGGATTGATTCTGGATTTCAACTGGTTATTTAGGTATTGGGACCTTGTTTGGGGCGCACCAGGAACTAAGGGAGGGTTTGATGTGTATGTATTTTCCCTCATTTCTTCCAGGAATAGTAGAGTAACCTTTGAAGTTATCTGATCCATTGTCTGATAACTATACAGGATAAAAGGAACAATTTTCAGGGTTATTGTGGAGAATGAGGAACAAGTCGAGCTCTCTTTTACAAGGATGTGGGATTACTCCCTTGAGGGAAAATATGTTCCCTTAAATATAGACAAAAGGTCACTGCTGAATTCATATGAAGTTTTACTTTTATGTGTATACAATTACAATTATACTTTAGGATTTATTTATAATGGTCATTTTTGTTACATTAATACTGTCTTCCCTATTTTATTTAGGTTTGTAGTGCTTCGTGGTTCTTCCGGCTTCTACTCCTATGCAATTTATGAGCACTTGAAGGATTGGCCCGATTTCGACATTGGTGAAACCAGGATAACCTTCAAGTTGAGAAAAGACAAGTAAACAAACTATACTTCTGCATTCAAATTAATAGATATTATTGCCAATTATGCATAGTGATTTGGAAGAACGCATGAATTAGAAAACTATCAATTGGCATGATGCTGTATGCAAGAACAAATTCTGTTTTCATTTTGGGGTTAGGTGCAAACTTAGATTTAGGGGTTATTTAATTCTTACTTATTAGAATATTTAGGAATTTAGTTTTTTGCATGCATATGGATTTAACAGTGATACAATTTGAGTGGACAGGTTCCAGCACATGGCTGTATCAGACAACAGGCAAAGGTGCATGCCCCTACCTGATGACCGGTCAGCAGGACGATCGATGCCAAACCCTGGCCTTCCAGGAAGCTGTCAGGAGCTGTCTTGTCAATCAAGATGAAAGAGCTCGCTGGAGAGGTAGTTTGTCACAAATTTACCGCAGTTCATTATCATGTTAGAGTGAGGGGGTTGTCAGTATATAACCTCTTGTCGACGGGATACACTGTGCTTTCTTATACTTTTGTTATTTGAAAGGATCAATTGTGGTTTGATTCTACTTTATTGAGCTGCAGGTAGATGACAAGTACCAGTACTCGTGTGAGAACAAAGATAATAAGGTCCATGGGTGGATATCCACCAACCCACCAGTTGGCTTTTGGCTGATCACACCCAGTGATGAATTCCGATCTGGTGGACCTACAAAACAGAGCCTAACCTCACATGTTGGTCCTACCACTCTCGCTGTACGTGTCTAATAATAAAACCCTTGTCATTTTGAACATTTCGCAATGTGGGTGGAATTTGGTGACATTAATTATGTTCATGACCAAATCTGTTCGTATCATCAGATATTTCTTAGTAGTCATTATGCCGGGCAAGATCTTGTGCCAAAATTTAGAGGGGGAGAACCATGGAAAAAGTGAAGTTTGGCCCTGTTTTTATATATCTTAATTCTTCGTCAATAGAAGATGATCCATTCTGGCTATGGGAGGATGCTAAAATACAGGTTTTACCTAAAACAACTTGAATCTTTTCATTCTGCAAATGGACAATTTTGGGAGTTGAGCTTAAAATCAGAATGTTAATATACAATGGTATTCAGATGATGACAGAAGTACAAAACTGGCCATATAGTTTCCCAGCTTCTGAGGATTTCCAGAAATCTTATCAACGGGGTAATGTGAGCGGTAGACTACTTGTCTTTGACAGGTTGGTATCTGAGATACACTTCTGTGCACTGTTAGTTATTTTGGGTCAATAATTCAAGCAATCTTGTTTTCATTATCGTAGTAGTTATCTCAATATGGGCGTGGACGACATGTGTGCAGTATACTTATCATTTTAAATTCATACCTGTTTTGTTCTTTTCTTAAATCATTTGAAAATTGAGTTGTTAATAAGAAGTTACTTGATGTGAATGGATGATAAACTAATTCAAGCATATTTCCAAATATCAAAATGACGATAATGGAAGAAAAACACTGATTGTTCTCGATTGCCTAATTTCTTTCGTCATAAATTTCGCCAGTATAGGTAAATGTGACTAAAGCCTCTGCAATTACAATGTCCAGGTATATTTGTGAAGAATACACACCAGCAAACGGTGCATTTGTTGGTCTGGCCCCACCAGGAGATGTAGGATCATGGCAGAGGGAATGCAAGGTGACTTTTGTCAGACCTTTATATCAATTCCATTTTTGGCTTCACAACACTTACTAATAAGTTATGTTTTACTGCTGAGAAATTGAATTTTTTAATATTTTTATATTCTGAATAGTTATTCTGGATGTACGTCAGCCTTTTATGTTTCAAAATTTTGTGAAGTACTAGTATCAATACATATAGGTCAAAAGCACTGGAAAATTATTTCAGATTCGTGGTTTTTGTGTTATATATTATTTGGTCTTATTCATGCTCATGTAGACCCATTTATAACAGAAACTTGTTAGATATCCAGTTTATTTACTTCTTGAACAATTTTTCTTGGTTTCAACTGATGCTTACCAGGCTGAGAATAGTTAAACTCGAGGTTTCTGAGGAGCATAATGAGATATGGAGTGCATTGTGAAATCGTTATTATCACTAGGCTTTTTCTCACTTGTATAAACATGTGATCTATTGATGAATGTAGAAGTGCCGCAGAAGTGCATGCAGTCTCATGTCAGCAAAACTGTCGAGTGATCTATTCTATGGCATCCATACTCTTTGATACATGCTTTTGGTATTTTTTTTTAAATGTTTAGAGTATTTGAACTAATCTAAAGGCACCCTTATGTTATAGTTCTTACCCTTCTTAGGACTATCAATTCTGGACAAGGGCAGATGATCGTGGCTATTTTTCTATCAACAACATACGTACTGGCACTTATAATCTTTATGCATGGGTACCTGGTTTTATTGGAGATTTCCGGCATGATGCTATCATTAACATAACCTCAGGTAATAATGTCCCAACTTCTGGTAACATTCTAAGTTCCAATGTCCATTGTTTTATATACATGTTTTTGGTTCTCATTTTGCCCTTGTTGCAAAGTTTGATTTTCTAACTTGTGAGATAGGCTCTTTCATTGAAATGGGTGATCTTGTATATGAACCTCCTAGAGATGGGCCAACCTTGTGGGAAATAGGCATTCCTGATCGTTCCGCTGCAGAGTTTTATGTTCCTGATCCTGATCCAAAGTATGTTAACAAACTATTTGTTAATCATCCTGCTGACAGGTTAGCTCTCTTATGTGTTATGGCAATTTTCGAAGGCTTGATTAATTCATATCAGGATGATCTTTTTGTACCTTATTTTTGGCCTTGCTAATTCTAAATGATCCATGACCCAAAAATTAAGGATCGATGTTTATGATTAAGAGTTTGGTTTTGATATTTTGATGTAAATCTGGACCCATTTGTCTTTGTGCAGGTTCAGGCAGTATGGGCTGTGGAACAGATATACTGAATTATATCCTCATGAAGACTTGGTCTATGTGGTCGGTGTCAGTGATTATACTAAAGATTGGTTCTATGCTCAGGTTCCCAGGTGTGGTTCTTTTAAGGCTTACTTAAGAAATGCCCCCTGAAACTATCTACTGGTCTCACTTGACCCCCTGAAACGCGATTGTCTCACTTTGCTTCGTAATTGACCACTTTTTGTCCAGTTCTCTTCATTTTCATCTATTCCGTTTAAATTCTGTTTAATGTGCGTATTTTCGTCAATTAAGCCACATCTTCATTGAATGGGCAATGAATAATTAGAGAGTCGCACTGTGAAAATCTTAACAACAATGATACTCTCTTGTTGGTTTTCTGCTTAAAGTTCTGTGGCACTGCAGACAAAAGGAAAATGGTCATGAAGGAACCACATGGCAGATCAAGTTTGAACTGAAAAATGTGGATCGAGACGGTACCTATAAACTGCGAGTGGCTATAGCCTCCGCAACTCTTGCTGAATTGCAGGTACTAAAATCATTGATTTGTCCACTGGCTGATTGTAACTTCAACTGATTTTCGTTTTCTTTTATCACTTTAAAGGTTCGGATTAACGATCCAAACACCAGACGTCCTCTGTTTACCAGTGGACTGATAGGGAGGGATAACTCGATTGCAAGACTTGGGATTCAAGGCATTTACTGGCTGTATAGTGTGAATGTGCCAGGCGGTCAGCTTGTAGAAGGGAATAATACCTTCTTTTTCAGACAACCAAGATGCAACTGTCCTTTCCAAGGGATCATGTACGATTACATACGATTTGAAGCTCCCCCATCTTGCGGTTTGAGTGCATCTTAGGCTGAAAGTCGTAAGTTTCCATAATATTTCATGTACATATATAAACTCATTTTCAGCTGAATCCTACCTTATATATATGGAAAAATAAAAGAAAATGCATGTTATAGAATAAATTATGTGTTTGTCTTTTTATTTTTTTATGCGTACGTCATAATTGAAAATTGATCATTCTTTAAATCATCATGCATATGTTATATTACCCGGCTTTCTCTTGGTGTTCGGAGTCAGGTTTGGTAACAATTACCATTTTGATAATAAATTGTCTCTATTTAATTACGGTATATGAATATCATTATGACTGTGATCTTCAAATTTCCGAAATGGAAGGGTGAAGAAGTCTCCTAGAAGGTGTATGTGGTTGTTAGAATCAAGTGGAGATAGCCTTCCCTTTGGAGAGGGTGTTTGATGACTTGCATTGGAGCCTAAGAAGGCAGCATTAGTGGGTCACTTGGATCATACAATTTGCAAAGTAATCATGAGCGCATAGAAATATAGAATACGTTTTGAATTGCAAACACAATTGCAAAGTTTAGATATCAGTTTTTACGTACTCCAAATAAACACGGATCCCCTGGAAAATCTAACGGATAAGAATGCCTTCGGGAAAAAAAAAATTGTCACAGAACATCCACCACGGCAAAACAACTATACAGTCCGCATGATGTGCTGCTGTGACCTATAGGCTGAAAACATGCCACCACCAACCGTCACTATCATCATCGCCGTCATTGCCACTACCAGTCCACCATCATCCAATGACCGCCCGCCCCTATTATCACCATCACCTCACCATCATTACCACTGCCGCCACCACTCAAATCATTTTAATATATATATATATATATATATATAATATGTTTTTACCAAAACGTGCGGTGGCATCCACCTATAAATGCCCAAAAAAATTTGGACACCAGATGGGCCAAGAATCAATAAGGATACCTTGATGGTTAAAAACAGTTAACTTTTTATTTCAATAACATAGTTTTAAATTAAATCATTGGACTCTTTAATTATTCTCATACCAATTATGATGGTATACATGCATGTAAAATATACATTATTTGTCATACGTTTATACCCCTTTCAATTTTTTATCCTGTGTTTTAAGTTTGTTTTTGTCTTTTCCGCACTAGTTTAGTCTTTGAATTAATGAAAGTTATTTTCTGATTTAAAAAAAATCATCATTCACTACATGATGTATTGCTCAATTTGTTTTAATGCAAAAGGTTGACGAGGGTACATTACATGCATGTATACAATCATTTTCGGTATGCTTACTCTATGAAGTAAGGCTTTAAGTTTTGGTAAAAACATGAGATCGATGACAATTATTATGCGTTCCCTGATATTATTATATTATAAAAAGTATATATGGGGATATATATATACATATCACTTAAGAAAAGAGGAGGATTTGATTTGAACTTTAACGATAATAAATTGTGGACATCATTTTTATTTCAGGCCTTCAAAGATCACATCTATAAATAAATACAACAAAACATAGTTGGTTGCTACTGGTTTAATATAACGACTCTTGCACGCCTCACAAACAAATGGTGGCGACTAAGTAACGAAATTATAAAACATATATATATATATATACATATAAAAATCTAGTGGAAAAATATTCCTTCATCTCTACTCGAAGAAAACTATATATTTCCTAAATGACGTAACCTATTTCTTATAAGCCTTTACATTTTGGCTTCATTTGCAGCTAACAGGGAGGTGCGTAGGAGATCGATCGAGGTAGCTCGTCTACATTGTCTAATTTAGACAATTCTTTCTTTTAATTATTATTCTGTTTGTGTTTCTTTGTTTTCCAGAATTTCATTCTCGGATTGAACAAGGTCAAGAACTTAGCGAGCTCGATTCGTCGTCATGGCACCTGTTGGGGTCACATTGCATATTCAAGAACACCATGTAATATTTAGTTTGATTTGATTTAGCTGCATGAGAATATATATGGTTTGACTCATAATCTGAACTTTACTTAACCCGTCCACCTTATTTCGTAACTTTAGCCTTACTTTCTTTATAATTTCACTAAGTGGCTTCATAATTTTAAAATACTTTCTTTTTTATTTTATATTTTAACGTGGGCCCTTGCCATTTTCAAACGGGCGCTTCGCTCCTTTTTATTATTATTAATATTATTTTTTAATTTCTTGATACGAAAATGCAGGTGGTCATGGACAACGGGATTGTCCAAACGACATTATCAAATCCGGATGGGATTGTGACTGGGATCAAATTCAACGGCATCGATAACTTGCTTGAGATTCGGAATGAAGAATCTAACCGAGGGTACACCTACCTAGCTAACTACTGTGACAACTCACCAATTACTTGCAACTAATTATTAATCACTTTGATTAAAAAATGTTGTCTTTCCAATTTTCTTTAATTGGTATAATTAGTGATATTCATTTTCACCTTGGAATATGTAGGTACTGGGATCTGGTTTGGAGTACAGCCACTACCGGGACAACCGGAATATTTGATAGGTATGCCCCCGGCCAACATTGCTGCCCTAACATCTTAATTATATACGAGTCTCGATCTCAATCTATCTTAAATTTCAAAATGCTTAAAAAATATTGAGGGGAGATGATACCACTAAATAATATTTGGTCCATATATAATCAAGAGTTTGAATATAGGTAAAAACTGTAATAGATTATCGCATGAAATATTGTACATATATATATATATATGTTCCCCTCTACAGCTACTATCTCCTTCATGAATATGACATGTAAGATTTTTTTTGGACGACAAACTGTCCTCATGAGCCATCGTTCTCCGGAGTTTTTTCGGTATGAATGTTGAAAGAAACTGTGTAATATATCAGAATATAAATACTGAAAAATAAACACATAAATATTATATCTAACGATTCCAATGCAGGATAAAAGGAACAAGTTTTAGGGTTATAATGGAAAGTGAAGAACAGGTGGAGCTCTCTTTCACAAGAACCTGGGATCCGACCCAAGAGGGCACGCTGGTACCCTTAAATATTGACAAAAGGTGCTTAATTTGCCCCTCAATATATATATTCAGTCCCAAAACGTACTAAACATTCAACATTTCCGTGGATATATATATATATATTCAGTCCTAAAACGTACTAAACATTCAACATTTCCGTTGGAAAATATTATTTTGTTATAACGCAGATAATGAAGTAATAAATTTTTAGGTTTATCATGCTTCGAGGCTGCTCCGGGTTCTACTCCTACGCCATTTACGAGCACTTGAAGGATTGGCCTGCTTTCCAGCTTGATGAAACTAGAATTGCCTTCAAACTCAGAAAAGACAAGTAAATTAAAAATAATCACTCGATATGTAATCTCATCATATACTTAATTAACTTAAGGCATATATATATTTACGTAGGATTGGTAAAAAGAGAGTGATGAAAATTGTTGTAATAAAAACTTCCATGCATGGCACCTTTTGAATAATTAGGTTTCACTACATGGCCATGGCGGACAATAGGCAAAGAAACATGCCCTTGCCGGATGACCGGGAACCACCGAGGGGTCGAGCCTTAGCCTATCCAGAGGCAGTTCTTCTTGTTAATCCTGTGGATCCGGAGCTCAAAGGAGAAGTAACATTTCCAATCTTTGAACCTAAAAACACAAAACTTATTTAATTAAGATGAAAACCTAATTATTTAATTTGTAATTAATTCAGCTGCTTGGTGCTTAATCCATCAGGTGGATGACAAGTACCAATACTCATGTGACAACAAAGATAATAAGGTCCATGGCTGGATATGCACCGAGCCCCCAGTGGGGTTCTGGCAAATACACCAGTAGTGAGTTCCGATCTGGTGGACCTGTTAAACAAAACCTAACCTCCCATGTCAGCCCTACCACCCTTGCGGTATGTTATTCATAATCTCAATTTTTCATTCTCTACCGGAGTACTATGTATATTTCACCACCTATATATATCAACATGAACTTTGAACATATGAATCAGATGTTTCTAAGCGCGCATTATTCTGGGGACGATTTGGTGCCAAAATTTGCAGCTGGTGAGGAATGGAAGAAGGTTTTCGGGCCAGTTTTTATGTATGTTAATTCTGCGTATGAAGGAAATGACCCACTTTCATTATGGGAGGATGCTAAATCTCAGGTTTAATTTAACATTAATTACTTGCATTTACCACTGCATACCTGATTTCCTGCAAAAACTATGGTTAAGATTTCCGAGAAAGAGTATAATTTTTTCGCTATATATATTGACAGTGAACATTATTATCACATTTATTAATAACAGTACGTTAATATAGATGAATATTGAAGTCAAATGCTGGCCCTATAGCTTCCCAGCATCTGAGGATTTTCCCAAAGCATACCAACGTGGTAAAGTTAGTGGTAGACTACTTATACATGACAGGTGCACATATATCCATTTTCTTGCACTTGATCAATTACTTTATATATATTTAGGGTTCTTCGATTTTCTTCAAAGATTTTTTAGACTTTAACATTCTTGATCATTATTATTTGGGTACCTAGTTATGTCAGTGACGGCGGTATATCAGCTAACGGTGCATACGTCGGGTTAGCCCCGCCGGGCGACGTTGGATCGTGGCAAAGAGAATGCAAGGTGGTTTTTTTTTTAATTTTTTTTTTTTATCATACTGCTTGACATGTTATATACTTATATATATTGATAAAATTTAACACTCATAGGGCTATCAATTCTGGACCACAACTGATAAAGATGGCAACTTTTTCATCGACGGAATACTTGCCGGCGATTATAGTCTTAATGCGTTCGTGGCAGGTTATATCGGTGATTATCAATACGATGTTGTGATCACTATAACCTCAGGTCCATATATAATAGTAGTTAATTTCTATGTATTCATATTTGAGATCATTCTTATCAAGTAATAAACGTATAGAAATCTTAGAAAAAATATAATGAAACTTAACACTGTAATTACTAATTATGCAGGATGTGAGATTGATATGGGTGATCTTGTATATAAATCTCCTAGAGACGGCCCTACTTTATGGGAAATCGGTGTTCCAGATCGGACCGCCGCCGAGTTTTATGTTCCGGACCCTAATCCAAAGTACATTAATAAACTCTTTGTCAATCATCCTGACAGGTAAATATTAAATCACAATTTGATACAGCATATGATGAAATTATTGTTATTCATCTAAAAAAAAATTTAAACAATATATGATTTACATATAATTAAAGAGAAACGTATATTGATATATTGTGATTTTCTTTTCTGAAATTGGCAGGTTTAGGCAATATGGATTGTGGGAAAGATACTCAGAGTTGTATCCTGATAAAGACTTGGTTTACACGGTTGGTGTTAGTGACTACAGCAAAGACTGGTTGTTTGCTCAGGTTAACAGGTTCCAATTTCTCTTCCCATTTTATTCCTTTTTTCTAACTGTGCATTCGATGCTTAAATTTGAATTAGATTGAATAACTCTTAACATGTAAGATAAAATAATGTAAAAGAAATGCATCCCTTCTAATCCGAGCTACCATTCTTTGTGGATGTGAAGGGATAAATTTCGTTTATAATGAATATATAATTCATTTTCTGCTTTTTATTTGAGGAAATTTCATCATTAATTTCTTCTTTCAACATAATCTCGCCCACACTAAATATGGCCAACTCGCTATATATGGTGGGGTATCCAAGCCAACAAACCCTCAACACCAAACGAGCCCTCGAGATGCGCAGGAGAGTTGCTAATTATGGCCTATTATTTGAATAGATTATAGTTTATTATAAGCTTTTTTTATTTTATTGATCTTATATATAGGAAGAAAGACATTAACATTTATCAAGGGACTACATGGCAAATCATATTCAATCTTGACAATATAGACCACAGCGGTTCCTATACGCTAAGACTAGCAATTGCATCTGCAACTTTCTCTGAATTGCAGGTATATATGAAACTATTAACTTTCAGCTTCATATATATATCATCTTTAAACATAGAATTCTCCAAAACTTAAAAACCATTCATATATATATATTTTTGTTTTATAGGTTCGTGTAAACGATCCAAAAGCATACCCTCCTCTATTCACTAGTGGGTTGATAGGGAGGGACAACTCAATAGCAAGGCATGGAATCCATGGCCTTTACTGGCTTTACAGTGTCGACATACCCAGCTCTCGGATGCTCCAGGGAGACAACATTATCTACTTGACCCAAGCCAGAAACTCGGGCCCTTTTCAAGGCATTATGTATGATTACATTCGCCTAGAAGGCCCTCCAGCAACAAAACTTGCATCTATGTTGATGCTGAAAATGGCACCAAGGTGACTGTGAAGACTGTGGACTCACACTAAGATACAAGCACGTATATGATTCACAGTCCACAAAACTAACTTTTTGGATATTTTATTGAAAATGTTATGTATTACATTTCCGAATATTTTATTTATAATATATGTGGTTCATGTTAGAATGCCACCTGTCATGGAGTCTCTGGATCATTAGTTGACAGTTAGTTTTTTGTTAGGAAGTTATACAGCTGTTCAATATTATTAGAGTTAGTTAGTACAATTACTTGTAGAGTACGGCTAAGCTCAAGACTGATCCAAATATAAAACTCCTGTAATGCTCATAGCTTAATCATCGTTTTGCATTCAATCAATACTACAATTCTCTTCTTCTCCTCACTCTAATCTTCGTTTTCATTTCATTAAAGCTTTCTGATATAGTATCCGAGCCGTGCTAGACGGCCTGGTCGTGTTCTTTCTTTTCTTTTTCTTCCGCTGCTACAAATCAAAGATATCTTCACTAAAGAGTCTAAATCAGCAAATAAGTTGATGCACAACTTAGTGCTTTCTTGAAACGAAGACTCAGTGTTCTTGAAATCAGCATTCAAGTTGGTACACAACAAGATTCGTGTCAAAAGATTCAGAAATCAGCAAACAAGCTTGTGGACTCCAAGTGCTTGGTTTTTAAAGATGCGAAGAAGAAAAAAAAACAAGAAATCTTATTTCTCAAGGAAAATGGTGACTTCCTCTCAACTTCAGATCTTGCTATTGTAGGTCTGATTTCTACTATTGGAAGTTCTGTTAATGTGAAGTTGGATGACCACAACTTCCTTACTTGGAATTTCCAAATGGAGTTTGACAGGACCCGTCCCAATCCCCCTGGATTATTGTGGGACGTGTCTGCTCCCGTCTGACACCCCGTGTCAGACCAGGGTTAAACTTGTCACCCACTCGGGGTCCATCAGAGTACGCTAGGATTGGTGGTGGCATGTGATGTCTCGATTTCTGCTACAGCCCGCATCCGCGATCAACCTGAGGGGTATTAAAAACCATTAAAAGCTGTGAGTGGACAAAACAACAGTTTGTAAAATCATTTATATCGAAAAGATATTTATGTCATTCACGTAAAAGCATGCATGCATCATAAAACCAGCTCATTTCGAATACTTTCCGAAAGCAAGACCCTTTTCTTTTTAAATCAAAACACAGTGAAAACTGTTTTTCAATCGAAGCCATTAACTCAGTAGGGTCTCATCCCAAAACCGATCTCAGTGAAATATCATATATATATATATATATATATAACCCATCCTCGACGTCCCATATGTCTAATCAAACCTATCACGATTTCTCTACAGTACGCGTACTACTCGGGTCTCATCTCCGAGTCTACCCCATGATCTACGACGTTTGGGAGGACCTGTCTTCGGACCCTGTCCAAGACTATATCATATCTCTCACTCCTGGGCATGTACTTCCTCTCGGAGTCACTCATCCCAGGAAGTGTATCGTGACACTCCAGGATCATCGACGTCTGTAGGAGACTACTCATATAAGAGGGTATATACATAAGTGTGAAAAAATACTTTTCCTTCCAAATCATAGTTCAACTGGGTCCCATTCCCGAATCATAATCCAGGATTCCTTGAATCTGTTTCAAATCCAAATCTCATAGGCCTCAGCCCAAATCCACATCTCAATAGGGTCTCAAACCCGAAATCTCATTTCATAAACCACATCTCAATAGGCCAAACAATTCATAAGATAATCAAATGCACTCATGGCATCTAAAATCATGTTTTTAAACGCATATAAAACATTTATGCATGCATCAATTCATAAAACAAAGTCCACTCACAGGCAGTCCATGTTGCGCCTCGATAAGCATGCCATAAGCCTCTCCGGGCTAATGCGACCTCTCCGGGTCATCCAGACCTATCCAAATCATACTCAGAGGTTACTACTAACCTATACAAGTCCATGTCAAGAACCCTCAACTTTCCTGGAAAAATCAACGTGTCCCAGACATACTTCTCGAGATAAAAAATCTCGATTTGACCAACCTAACGATCTCTAATCGACTCGAAACCATGACCATTGGACTCGTATCATCAAAACCTTTAAAATGTATCTAATCTCACCTCGAAATGTGTGCCCACGTGCCCCCACACGCGTGTCAAAGGTCATGGTCAACCGTTGACCAAAAGTCAACGCTAATGTCAGCATGAACAACAAAAGTCAACGTTGATGTTAGCATGAACAGCAAAAGTCAATGTTGACATCATTGTTGACGTCACCTCTGACATCTGACACTAACACGTGTCAGTTTGACATGTCAGACCTGACAGTACCACGCGTCACATGACGATTGGTCCACGTGTCTGCCACGTGTCCTGCTAACTGTGCACTAACAGCTGCCACGTGGTAGCCTCCCATTAGCCACTTGGCCTAACAACCTGACAGGTGAGGACGTCACCCAGCCATGTCATCACCTCTAACATCTATCTGGGTCAACCTGGATCTCTACAACCGGGTCGCGCAGACCCGCGACCCGACCCGATTCTAACTTCCTATTTCGGCCACAGTTTTCGATGTCGTTAATTCTAGTATGATCGTCTGATCATTCCTAGGCGATCTATGGTTTCAAAACATGGAAAACATGACACGACCCACCCTCAATACCCCGAGATTAAGGGCTAAGTCATACTCCCGTCTAACTTACGCGTGACACGAAGGCTAAACCGACGTCCAACCTCCATGTAACACGTAAGCCGGACTAGAGATTCCCAAATGAATCATCCAATACTTCCAGACTTCCCAGAGCGCGCAGGATCTACTGTGGATCGCGTGTGTGATGTCTTCGTCTCTCTAGCAACAGCTCGCAGGGCAACAACCTGGAGGGGATCCAAAACACAAAAAACCGTGAGTGGACAAAATAAAGGATAATTTTAGAAAACAGTTTATCAAAAAGACATTTATACCCTCCATTCAAAAACCAATGCATGCATATAAAATCAATGTCATAAAACCACTTTATTCCAAGTTATTATAACCATTCATAAAACCAAAAGCCAGAAGTCATTTCACCTTCTCAAACCCCAGGCCTCAGTCCAAAACCATCGAAATCCATATCATCTGGGGCATAGCCCAAAACCATCAGAAAACCATTATTGAAAGCCATCATTATCAAGTTCTCATCGAAATCCAAAACACACTTGAAATCCATATCCATTTCAACTAATCGAACCTGATGGATCTATATGAATCTTTAAACTCAATAATAATCCGAGTCTTTAAACTCAATCCAAGCATCAATATAATCCGAGTCTTTAAACTCAATAGGCCTATGAGGGAAATCATAATATCCGAGTCTTTAAACTCAATCCGGGTCTTTAAACCCAATCCGGGCCCGCCCCCGTCGTATATCACATCGGGTCTTTAAACCTAATAACCAGATCCAGAAAATCCAATCCAAAACCATTTTAAAACTATTTCCAAATCCATGTCTAAATCCGAATTCGAAATCACCATTTCGAATTCCAAGACAAACTTGAAATTATCATCTCGAATCCAAATCCAGAATCTGGAAATCATGTCCATAATCCATTTCTGAATCTGAATCCGAATCCAAAACCATCATTCCATAAGCTAGCATCCGAAACAATCATTTCTAACCCAAATTCAGAAATCCACTTTCAAGTTCCAAAATTGAATCCTGAATCGTCATCCTGAAATCAGATTCCAAAACTCGAAATCGCGTTTATCTAAACCACTTTTATGAACTAGGCCTCAAGCTCGAAATCACTTTTCCAAATCCATTAAAAATCATTTAAATCCCAAAATCAAATCATCAAAACCTTCATCAATCCATAGCAGAAAACCATATCTCGTAAAACATGCAATTTCGTATTATCTCGAAATACGTGCAAAATCGTAAATAACCAAGATCAAATCATAAACATAGAAATCACATATAGAAATCATATAAAACATTTATGCATGCATCATGAGTTAGAAAGCAAAGTCCACTCACATACCATTAGCGTCGCCGCCTCGATACGAGTGCACTTACGTCGTTCCCCGACCAATCCACTATCACCGGTTTTCCCGAACCTGTCCAAATCCCATAATAAGGTCACTAACTACTTCATAAAGCTTCTACTAAAGCCCCGTAATTTTTCCAAATTTTTAACTATTTTTGAACGAGCCCTAAAACCTTCGGACATCTCGAAATATATCGAGACGATGTCCGATCGACTCAAAACTAGTGCCAAAATGTTCGTTACATTGAATACTTTAAAAGTCATGTAGTAAACTTCCTCAAACAACGTGCCACGTGCCCACATGCGCCACCCAAAGGGGTTGCGCGTGGGCCTCACGCGCCAGGCACTGTGCTCGTCTTCAACCTCTGTTGAACCGGGTTAGGTTCGACTTTGCAGACTCGGTCCAATTGGACCAACGTGAGAGGTTCGACGCTGTAATCCGGTTATTTTTGGTCCATTTTTGATTCTATTCAATCCTATAGCTATCTGCTTTCATTTATGATTGATCTGTAATGTCCTCACCTAAAAACCACGGTTAAAACTTACCTCTTCGAACTTCGATCAAACCTTCAAACATCTCCTCTGTGGTCTCGACACGCCGGTCACCGTTGGTCCTAATTCTTTGTCCATCAGCTCATTATCATATCCAGAACCTTTCCTAATGAACCATTATCATTATTAGACACAAAAGCTTAAACTGCCATTATTGATTTAAAAGCATCATTTCGAGGGAAATTGACTTACCGTCCGTCATGAGCTCTACCGTGGATACCACCACATTCCTCACGACTTCCCTTCTCCTTTTGATGCACAAACCATGGGAAAACGATGGGAATCACGAGAAATGGAGTTCACGGTCAAAGCACGTCCTGCACTCTGTTCCTCACGGTTGGAAAACCACCGTCCATGGCGGCTTCTCACGGTGGCACTACCACAACCCTCACGCTGTCTTCTCTCTTTTTCAATCATACCTCAAGGACAAAGGATGAGGATCAAGGGGGTTAATCAGGGTGGGAGTTCATGGGCACAATTGTACACTCTGTTTTTCTTACAAACCCGTGCAACCATCATTCCCATTAAATTTTTTAAAGTGAAACGGTGTGGTACCTTCCACGACCATCCAGAGAGGGGCCAGGTGTCCAACTCTCTGTGGACTCACTTCCCAAGGCAACCACATGTCCTAGTATTACTGGGCAAAAATCCCAATGTAACAATGACCAAAATGCCCTTACCTTCCAAAAATTACCATTTTTCCCTTAGTCGTTTTAGACAGAAATCCGAATCTACCGACGTCCGATGATAGCGTGCCGCTTGTCGTTGTACTCAGGGGATGGAGACCTACCTAAGGGTCCTCGAACTTCATGAAAAAGCCATGTCTTATGAAAATTCAACAGTTTTCCTCTTTTCAACCAAATTACCGAAATACCCTCGAACTTCTGAACATCATAACTTTTTCTCGAATGTCGGAATCAGACGTGCCACCTATCTATGAACTCGTGACGTCACGACCTACGTCACAATCATTGGTCAAAGTCCATTTGACTATCCGAACTAAAAGTCAACCTTTTTGCCCATTCTAGGGGCAAAACCGTCATTTCGCACCGTCCATCCGAAAACACCCAACTAATCACCGATTAACTTCACTAATCCTTTATTAACCGCTAATCTAATGCCAATTTCTGGAACGGATCATTACAAAACAGACCTAGAAGTTACCTGTTCGAATTGATCTTTATGGCCTAGTTTTTTCAGCCTCTGTCTAGTCGACTCAGGTGACCACGGCTTTCGATCCCGACCACAACAGACTCGTACAACCACCACAAACATAACCCAATCAATGAAAGCCACCCCAAACATCCAAAACACAAAATCCAGTTTTAAATGTTCACGGTTACGGTTTTACCTTTTCTCGTGGCCCTCCCTTCCCCCCTCCCCCCCTCCCCCCCGTCCCGTCCGCAGCGGTTCTATCATCACCTAGCCATCATTATCTCACTTAAGACCTTAGTCTCAGTCTCTCAGGGTTCTCAATCGAACCAATAAGGGAAGAGGGTGATGGGGTGGTTTGGGTTTCGGGTTTAGTTCGAATGAATGAACAAAGGGGATGAATGATGCATGTATGTGTGTTAGGTGAGAAATGGTTGAGTGACATCGTAAATAGTTCCTTGGCCTGCACAAATGTCTGGGCCCACATAAGACAAAAGGCAAAGTCAACTTGCCTTGTAAAATGTGTCATCATAAATAGTTCCTCAAAACTTCCGTGACTCGTAACTTTCCGGTCGAATGTCCGATTTTGACGTGCCGCCTGTCTACGGACTCGTATTGACTCGATCTACGTAACAGTCCTTGGTCCACGGGTATTGGACATTCCGGGTCAAAAGTCAAATTTTTGCCCTCGTATAAGGGTAAAATCGTAATTTCACCCTGAACGTCCTAAAATCTTCGACTAATCCATAATTAAGTCTTAATTAATTCCATGATTTTGGGACGGGTCATTATAGAGTTCCTGTTAAATGTTCATGGCTTGATGGGATTTGTCAACGGTTCAAGTCCCTGTCCCTCTTTAATCGGTGAAAATTCAGATGGTGCAAATATAACCAGATTAGAAGCTTTTCAAGTCTGGGGAATGCACAATCAGGCATTGATGTAGTTAATCACTCAGCAATGTCTTGTGTGATTGGGTGTAAGACTGCTCAAGAAATGTGGGTAAGTCTCAAAGAACAATTTTCTTTTGTTACCAAGGCTTCAATCTTTCAAATGAAAACTGAATTACAGAACATCAAGAAAGGTTATGAAACTATGACTCAGTATATGCAAAGGATTAAAAACGCTAGAGATACCTTAGAATCTTGTGGTGCTCATTTTGGTGATGATGATGTGGTAATTCTAGCTTTAAGGGGCTTACCCAGTGAATAAAACACCTTTAGGTGTGTAATCGGAGGAAGGGAGAATGCTATTTGACTTAAGGAATTCATGTCTCAGCTTCTTGCTGAGGAAAGTGTAATAGAACAGGCCAGTGACCTTCCTTTTTTGTTTGCTTTGGTGGCTACTAAGAGTGCAAGATTTGGTCCTTCTTTTGAACTTGGTTCCACTAACAATCTCTCACCTTCAAGTCTGTGGTAATTCTAGCTTTAGTGGTGTAGTTAATCAAGTATGTGGAAATCAGGTTCAACACTCACAGAATAATACTCAGCAATTCAGTGGAAATTTCCAACATTTCGGGTATACTGAAGGCTATACCACTGCACCAAGCAATGCACCCAATGCAAATAACAACTACTATTACAGGAATAACGGTTACAATGGGAGCAAGAATAAGAAAGGAAGAGGCAATGTTGGAGGAAGATATTAGAACCAAAATCAGAATTGGGGTAACCAGAATCATAATTGGGGATACCAGAATCAAAGAAACTTTACCGTTCCTGATCCCTCACAAGCCTAAAGTGCTCCTAGTCAACCTTTTCAAGGAACTTGGCAACAACAGCCTCCTTCAAAGTGTCAAATCTGAGCTAAAAAGGGTCACTGTGATGTGGATTGCTACTACAGACATCCAGATCAGGCCTCACAAGAATCTGAAGCTTGTCAAATTTGTTGGAAGTTTGGTCATATTGCTTTCAATTGCTATCAAAGGGGAAATTACTCCTACCATGCTGCACTTCCTTCACCAGAACATAGTGATATGATTGCTACCACTTGACAGGACCCACCCCAATCCCCCGGGGACCACAAGGGGACGTGCTCTGCTCCCGTCTGACACCCGAACCAACATTCCAAATTTAACCTTAAAAAGTTCAAATGCATAAATATCTGAAATAAAGTTATACATACAATCCGAATCCAAAAGATGTCAGACAAGGGATACAGTCCAAAATACAAATTCCAAGCACGACTCTAAGCTAGCCTGCGGGTAACCTACCCAACAGGGGTTCAGGTGCGCAGTGCAGATCTATGCCTCAGCCTCAGGATCCTCCTCTACCTCAGTAGCACAGCCTGGAGGGGTCACCAAAACATTAAGGGTGAGTGGGCCAAAACTCAAAGTTTATAAAACAGTTTAATAATTAAAACATATACTTTTACCCCTCCGTTTTCCAAACATGCATGCATTAGTATTTAAACCCATAAAATCATATAAGATATCACAAGTCATATAATAAAACCATAAATATAACCACGATCACTGCACTATACACTTCAATCCTAACATCCCAGATGCTCGACGTCCCTGACGTCCAATAAGGTCACAGTCCCAAGGCTACGCGTGCCACTCAGGGTCTCAATCCCGAGTCGAATCCCCGAACCCAGTCCGTGTATGGCATCCCAGATGCCTAGCGTCCCAGACGCACGACGTCCCAGACGTCCAATCATAGCAATCCTGCTCCTGAGTCATCCTACAGTTCGGTTCCTCCGTAGAATGACCACTCACAGGCAATGCGCCGTGACCACTCCGGGGTACCACATCCGGAGGAGACAGTATCACATGGGTGGATCTATACAGTGCAGTACCAAAGATAGTTATCGATATCCACATGCATATATATATATATATATATGTATATATAAAGTCCAAAGCAATACTTAAATTCCACCAGACGGGTCTCAAGCCCAAACATCGTAAATCGTGCCATAACCATAATTTCAAGATAATCAAAACCATTACTTGATTCCAGCACATATATATATATATATATATATAAGTGAAAAAGATTATGCATGCAAGGGCTTAATGAAATCGGGCCCACTCACGGTACAATCTCACTGCGAAACTGCGCGTAAAACCTTGTCCCGGAACTACCACACGTCAGTCCAAAATCACATGTAAGGTCACCAAAAGTTCTCAACAGTCAACCAAGAATTCCTAAACTGAAACTGGCCCGGGAAAACCGCCCGAACACGCTTCCCGAGACAACCGGCCCTATTCTGACTAACATAACGATCCCCGATTGACTTGATTATTAAACCCAAAATGTTAAAAACACTGAAAGGATGAAAAATCTAGTTGACCATGATCGAAGATGAGGCTTCACGCGCCCTCACGCGCAGCTCAAAGTGGCTGCACGTGAAAGTGACACTGTAGCTACAGTGTCATCTCCTTCACCAGTTCATCTGTCAAATGGGTCTGCTACCCGCGGCTTGACCCGTTCAATTAACCCTCAATTCCTATTCGATTCCCTTTGTTTTTGATCCTAGCATCTTCCCTAACATGTTAATTTAGGTTCTGCATCACTAATTAACCTTAACCAGTCCTCAAGTGACCCTTCGACCCGTGATCAACCAAACAGGTCGATCACCATAACTCCCTGGTTTCTAACCCATTATCAAATTCACTTAACATGAAGCATAATAGGACCAAAACGAACCAAAATACATAATCAATTGAACCAACACTCACCTGGAAGTGGTCGTCCTTAGCTCTGAAATTCCTCAAAATCAGGGTCTTCAGTACCAGCCCAATCCGTGCTTGATTTCCTTCGCAATCGATGTGGTTGAGTTCCTATTGATCCCAGAAGACTAACACGATCCTTGTTTCTGTCCAACTCGTCTCATAAATTGAAAATCAATTTTCCCTCCAATTTCTGGTTTTTCTCCCCCGTCAGTTTTCTCTCAAACTCTCAGCTCTCTCTCTCTGGTTCAAAATGACCCCCAGCAACTCCTGAGTCTCTGATAATCGAACTGTGCGGCAAACAACCCGTGGGAATCCTTCTGATCCCACTGAAACCTGCTTCCCGCAATGGCCCCAAAACCATGTTTTTAAATTCACCCATGGCCTGTTCTTCGTTTCATTCCATACCTGTGCTTCCCACTGCCTCAAAACAAATAAACACCTCACTATGCCCAGCCACAAATAGGTTAAACAAATGCCTGATCAGAGCACTCACGGCATGGTCGTGCAGTCTCTGTTTCAGGGTGTTCAAACAGTAACCCCTGCACAAAATTACAATTTGCCCTTCTGATCAACAATTACGAAAATTCCCCTCTTCTTCTGTGACCCGTAACTTGGTCATTCGATGTCCGTTTGACGCGTGCCGCTTGTCGTTGTACTCGGGGCATCTAGCCTACCTAACGGTCCTCGAGTCCTGTGGAAATCAGTTGTCAAACAAAAAGTTATCATTTCCCCCCCTTTTGTCCAAATTACGAAAATGTCCTTGAACTCCCGAACGTCATAACTTTTTCCCTGATCGTCAGAATTGGACGTGCCACCTGTCTATGGACTCGTGACATCCCGAACTATGTCACGGTCATGGGTCAACATCCGTTTGACCCACCAATCAAAAAGTCAACAAATTGACCATACTATTCACAGGGGTAAAAACGTCATTTCATTCATTATTTTACAATTTTATATTTCTCGAATTTCCGAGGCGTTACAACCTCCCCCCTTAAGAAATTTCATCCCGAAATTTTAAGGGAACAAGTAAGGAAACTACTCTCGCATCTGCGCCTCGGGTTCCCATGTGGCTTCCTCCACATTCTGGTTTCTCCAGAGAACCTTCATTAGAGGAATGGTCTTCTGACGTAGTACCTTATCCTTTCGATCCAAAATCTGTACCGGCTGTTCTTCGAAGCTCAAATCTTCTCGGAGTTCGATGGGTTGCTCCTCCAGTACATGAGATGCATCGTGCACATACTCCGTAGCATCGACACGTGGAAAACATCGTGGACTTTAGAAAGTTCTGGAGGTAGTGCCAATCTGTAAGCAACCCGGCCAATCCTCTCCACAATCTCGTATGGCCCGATAAAGCATGGACTCAATTTCCCCGTCGACCAAAACGGATAATCCCTTTCCACGGGGATAGCTTCAGGAAAACAAAATCTCCAACCTCAAATTCTAAGTCTCGAATCCGTCGATCAGCATAACTCTTTTGGAGATCCTATGCCGCCTTCAATCTTTCTCGGATAAAACGGACTGCATCCTAGGTTATGTCCATCAACTCTGGCCCTACTGCCGCTCGCTCTCCTACCTCCATCTAACAGATAGGTGTCCTGCACTGTCGACCATACAGTGCCTCGTAGGGTGCCATCCCGATACTTGCCTGATAACAGTTGTTGTAAGAGAATTCCATTAACGGCAAATGAGTATCCCACGAATTCTGAAACTGTAGCACACAAGACCTCATCATGTCCTCCAGGGTCTGAATGGTCCTCTCGGACTGTCCATCGGTCTGTGTATGGAAAACAGTACTGAAATGTAGGTTTGTTCCCAAGGTGGTTTGCAAACTCCGCCAGAACCTGGAAGTGAAACGCGGATCACGATCAGACACGATCGACTCCGGCGTACCATGAAGTCGAATGATTTCCTTCACGAATAGTTGAGCCAGTCGGTTGGGTTTATAAGTCTCCTGTACCGGCAGAAAATGGGCTGACTTGGTTAACCGGTCTACAATCACCCACACTCCGTCGAATCCACTCCGGGTCCTAGGTAACTTAAAGACGAAGTCCATGGTGATATGGTCCCACTTCCACTCAGGAATCGGAAGTGGCTGCATAGGTCCGTAAGGTCTCTGCCGCTCCGCCTTAACCTGCTGGCAAGTCAAGTATCTGCTCACGAACTCTGCAATGTCCTTTTTCATTCCTGGCCACCAATAATGGCTCCGGAGAGTACGATACATCTTTGTACCTTCCGGATGCATGGCATAAGACAAACTATGGGCTTCCTCCAGAATCTCGGCCCATAACTCTACCACTACAGGTACACACAATCAGCCAGACATCACAAGTGCTCCATCACCTTGGATGGTAAAATCCTGTCTTTCACCTGCTTCGACCTCAATCCTATAGATACAGAGTATCGGATCCTGAAGTTGTGCTTCGATGATCCGATCGATCAACAATGGTCGTACGTGGAACCTGGATAAGAAAGCTCCATGCTCGTCCTTCCCGAGCATAACTCCAGCCTTCCGGAGTTCCACTAACAAAGGGAGATACACCATCCCCAAGTGTGCAACTGATCCCGCTGATTTTATGCTGAGTGCATCTGCCACCACATTTGCCTTACCCGGATGGTACTCAATCGTACAGTCATAATCCTTTATTAGCTCTAACCATCTCCGTTGCCTCATGTTAAGTTCCTTCTGGGTGAATAGATACTTTAGGCTCTGGTGGTCGGTGTATATCCTGCATGTCGCTCCGAATAGGTAATGTCTCCAAATTTTTAGAGCATGAACTACCGCCGCCAACTCCAAATCATGGGTAGGGTAGTTCAATTCATGAGTCTTTAGCTGCCGTGATGCGTAAGCGATAACCTTACCATTCTGCATTAACACGTAGCCCAAACCTTGTAGCGATGCATCACTAAAGACCACGAACTCTCCACTATCATCTGGCAATGCAAGGACGGGTGCAGTGGTCAATCGATACTTCAATTCCTGAAAACTCTTCCCACACTACTCGTCCCAAATGAACTTCACCCCTTTTCTAGTCAATTTAGTCAACGGTGCAGCAATCTTGGAGAAACCCTCCAGGAATATCCGATAGTAACCCACTAACCCGAAAAAACTCCGTACCTCTGTCACTGTTGTATGTCTGGCCCAGTTAGTCACCGCTTCTGTTTTCTGGGGATCCACGCTGATTCCTTCAGCTTATATCACATGTCCCTGAAAACCAATACTGCTCAGCCAAAACTGGCACTTGCTCAGCTTGGCGTACAACTATTCCTGTCTTAACTTCCTTAACACCAACCGCAGGTGTTTCTCATGTGCTCTGGCACTCCTTGAGTACACCAGGATGTCATCAATGAACATAATCACAAATTTATCCAAGTAGTTAGAAAATCCTGTTCATCAGATCCATGAATGCTACCGGAGCATTCGTCAAGCCGAAAGGCAACACTAGGAACTCTTAATGTCCGTATCGGGTCCGAAATGCCGTTTTCTGAACATCCTCCAATGTAATTCTCAGCCGGTGATACCCCGACCGTAAATCAATCTTCGAGAAGTACTGTGCTCCTCGCAACTGGTCTAATAGGTCATCAATCCTGGGTAAAGGGTACGGGTTCCTCAGGGTCACTTTGTTGAGTTGTCGATAATCTACACACAATCGGAGGCTCCCCTCCTTCTTCTTCACGAATAACACCGGTGCTCCCCACGGTGAAGTACTCGGTCGGATGAATCCCAAATCCACCAACTCCTGCAACTGAGTCTTGAGTTCCCGTAACTCGGCCGACGCTATCCGGTATGGTGCCTGGGATATAGATCGGGTACTGGGGAGTAGCTCAATCGTAAACTCGATCTCCCACAATGGTGGTAATCCTGGTAAGTCTTCCGGGAACACATCTGGAAACTCTCGCACCACTGGTATCTCATCGATACCCGGAGTATCAACCTACTCCGTCACCACATGCGCCAGATAACCCTGGCATCCCTTCCGTAGAAGTTTGGTAGCGGCAAGCGAAGAAATCACTTCAGGAAGCGAACCGTAACGCTCCCCCTGAAAGATAACCTCCGACAAACCCGAACTTCGCAGAAACACTTGCCTACTACAGTAATCAATGAGCGACCCATGCTCCGATAACCAATCGATCCCTAAAATCACATTGAAGTCATGGATATCCATAATGATTAAGTCTGCTGGTAGATTCACATCCTCTACTCTCACCGGGAACCTCCGAATCACCTGATTCACCAAGTACACGATTCCCATCGGTGTGCCAACACCCATCTCACTATCTAGAGCTGATACCTCACAATCTAGCATACTGGAACAACTCCTCGAAATAAACGAGTGAGTAGCCCCCGCATCCATCAATATACGTACAAGAAGTTTTTAGATATGAAGAGTACCTGTAACCACAACTGGGGCTGATCTAGCCTGCTGCTGAGTCACTACAAATACGTGAGCCCTGGGCCCCGCAGTCTGTCCGAGCCCACGCGCGCCACACTCAGTACCACGGTCACCTCCCTGTCCTCAACCTCCGACAGTGTTGGAAGCCGAACTCTGTACAACACTAGAGTCCCCTGCATCGTTGCTCCTAGACAACAGTGGGTAATCCCGGGCATAGTGGCCCGCTCCTTCACAAGCAAAGCAGCTGACCGACCTCAGCCTGTCCGAAGACCCACCGAATGCACCACTCCAAGATGAATGTTGCCCTGAGCTGAACCTCGATCCTGTCCTTTGAGAGCCACCACGTCGACCTGACCAGCCACGACCTCGTAAAGATGAAGTTGATCCTCTGTAACTTCCTCCCTTGGTGTTCCTCTGGCCCATTGGTCCAAGGTATGGACGATCCCGACGTTGCCCCACGCCTGAAGACTGTCGTGCCTGGTGTGCCGCCAGACTGGCCTCTACACGAACCGCTGCGTCGACCATGTCTAGCAGAGTAGCGTGACTGGCAGCTGTCACACCTGCCTGAATCTCCCCTCAGAGTCCCAGTTCAAACCTCTGACACTTGTCTTCCTCTGTACTCACAAATGGTGCCGCGAACGGAGAAAGTTTCCCAAAAGGCTGCTCATAGTCCGCAACAGACATATCTCCCTGCTCCAGTCGCAGGAACTCTGCCTCCCGTGCCGCGCGAAACGATCGAGGGTAGTACTGATCCAAGAATCTGGCACGGAAGACCTCCCAGGTAGTGGTGTGGACATACCATCCTGACATCTCTAGACCATGCCACCATTGATAAGCTCCGCTTTCCAGTAAGAAGGCCGCCAATGTCACCCGCTCGCCCGGAGGGTAGTGCATCACCGTGAAAATCCTTTCCCACTTAGCAATCCATTCGTAGGCATCCTCGGGGTTTGATCCCCCCCTGAAAGGAGTGGCTCCCAAACGCTGAGCCCGTTCAATACTAGCGCATTCCATTTCTCTCTCTAGTTCCTCGTCAGTCAGTGCTTGAGGAATTCCCCTTGGAGGCATAACCAACTGTTAAGAGGCATAGATTAGATAACATCATCATTACACTCGAAAAGTATCTAATACTGACCGCTAGTCTAGTATGCTGACCAAAATTTAGTGCTCTGATACCAAGCTGACAGGACACGCCCCAATTCCGCGAGGACCACAAGGGTACGTGCCGTGCTCCCGTCTAACACCCGAACCAACATTCCAAATTTAACCTTAAAAAGTTCAAATGCATAAATATCCGAAATAAAGTTATACATATAATCCGAATCCAAAATATGTCAGACAAGGGATACAGTCCAAAATACAAATTCCGAGCATGACTCTAAGCTATCCTACGGGTAACCTACCCAACAGGGGTTCAGGTGCGCAGTGCAGATCTATGCCTCAGCCTCAGGATCCTCCTCTACCTCAGTAGTACGGCCTGGAAGGGTCACCAAAACATTAAGGGTGAGTGGGCCGAAACTCAAAGTTTATAAAACAGTTTAATAATTAAAACATATACTTTTACCCCTCCGTTTTCCAAACATGCATGCATTAGTATTTAAAACCATAAAATCATATAAGATATCACAAGTCATATAATAAAACCATAAATATAACCACGGTCACTGCACTATACACTTCAATCCTGACATCCCAGATGCCCGACGTCCCTGACGTCCAATAAGGTCACAGTCCCAAGGCTACGCGTGCCACTCAGGGTCTCAATCCCGAGTCGAATCCCCGAACCCAGTCCGTGTACGGCATCCCAGATGCCTAGCGTCCCAGACGCACGACGTCCCAGACGTCCAATCATAGCAATCCTGCTCCTGAGTCATCCTATGGTTCAGTTCCTCCGTAGAATGACCACTCACAGGCAATGCACTGTGACCACTCCGGGGTACCACATCCGGAGGAGACAGTATCACATGGGTGGATCTATACAGTGCAGTACCAAAGATAGTTATCGATATCCACATGCATATATATATATATATGTATATATAAAGTCCAAAGCAATACTTAAATTCCACCAGACGGGTCTCAAGCCCAAACATCGTAAATCGTGCCATAACCATAATTTCAAGATAATCAAAACCATTACTTGATTCCAGCACATATATATATAAGTGAAAAAGATTATGCATGCAAGGGCTTAATGAAATCGGGCCCACTCAAGGTACAATCTCGCTACGAAACTACGCGTAAAACCTTGTCCCGGAACTACCACACGATTCCTGTCAGTCCAAAATCACACGTAAGGTCACCACAAGTTCTCAACAGTCAACCAAGAATTCCTAAACTGAAACCGGCCTGGGAAAACCGCCCGAACACGCTTCCCGAGACAACCGGCCTTATTCTGACTAACATAACGATCCCCGATTGACTTGATTATTAAACCCAAAATGTTAAAAACACTGAAAGGATGAAAAATCTAGTTGACCATGATCGGTGATGAAGCTTCACGCGCCCTCACGCGCCACTCAAAGTGGCTGCGCGTGAAAGTGACACTGTAGCTACAGTGTCATCTCCTTCACCCGTTCATCTGTCAAATGGGTCTGCTACCCGCGGCTTGACCCGTCCAATTAACCCTCAATTCTTATTTGATTCCCTTCGTTTTTGATCCTAGCATCTTCCCTAACATGTTAATTTAGGTTCTGCATCACTAATTAACCTTAACCAGTCCTCAAGTGACCCTTCGACCCGTGATCAACCAAACGGGTCGATCACCATAACTCCCTGGTTTCTAACCCATTATCAAATTCACTTAACATGAAGCATAATAGAACCAAAACGAACCAAAATACACAATCAATTGAACCAACACTCACCTGGAAGTGGTCGTTCTTAGCTCTGAAATTCCTCAAAATCAGGGGCTTCAGTTCCAGCCCAATCCGTGCTTGATTTCCTTCGCAATCGATGTGGTTGAGTTCCTATTGATCCCAGAAGACTAACACCATCCTTGTTTCTGTCCAACTCGTCTCATAAATTGAAAATCAATTTTCCCTCCAATTTCTGGTTTTTCTTCCCCGTCAGTTTTCTCTCAAACTCTCTGCTCTCTCTGTGGTTCAAAATGACCCCCAGCAACTCCTGAGCCTCTGATAATCGAACTATGCGGCAAACAACCCGTGGGAATCCTTCTGATCCCACTGAAACCTGCTTCCCGCAACGGCTCCAAAACCATGTTTTAAAATTCACCCGTGGCCTGTTCTTCGTTTCATTCCATACCTGTGCTTCCCACTGCCTCAAAACAAATAAACAACTCACTATGCCCAGTCATTAACAGGCTAAACAAATGCCTGATCAGAGCACTCACGACATGGTCGTGCAGTCTCTGTTTCAGGGTGTTCAAACAGTAACCCCTGCACAAAATTACAATTTGCCCTTCTGATCAACAATTACGAAAATTCCCCTCTTCTTCTGTGACCCGTAACTTGGTCATTCGATGTCCGTTTGACGCGTGCCGCTTGTCGTTGTACTCGGGGCATCTAGCCTACCTAACGGTCCTCGAGTCCTGTGGAAATCAGTTGTCAAACAAAAAGTTATCATTTCCCCCCCTTTTGTCCAAATTACGAAAATGTCCTTGAACTCCCGAACGTCATAACTTTTTCCCTGATCGTCAGAATTGGACGTGCCACCTGTCTATGGACTCGTGACATCCCGAACTATGTCACGGTCATGGGTCAACATCCGTTTGACCCACCAATCAAAAAGTCAAAAAATTGACCATACTATTCACAGGGGTAAAAACGTCATTTCATTCATTATTTTACAATTTTACATTTCTCGAATTTCCGGGGCGTTACACCACTCCTCTTATGACACCTCATCAAAATCAGGAGTATTGGGTTGCTGATAGAGGAGCCTCATCACACATGACAGCAGATATGTCTCATTTGACATACGTTATTTCTTCTGCCCCTTCTGACTCAGTAACTACTACAGTGGTTCAGGTTTGCAAGTTGTACATATTGGCACCTCTACACTTACTACAAATACCCATGTTGTTCATTCTTTTAAGATGAAACAAGTTTTGCATGTTCGAAGGATTTCTCAGACTCTTCTATCCATACACAGTTTCTGCAAAGATAATAATTGTCAGTTTGTCCTTGATGATCTATGTTTTGCTATACAGGACAGAATCATTGGCAAGACACTATACAAAGGTCTGAGCAATGAAGGGCTCTATCTCATTCCCCTTCAAATTCCCAATCTTTCTTCCTCTGATATCCGTCCCACTGTCAAAACTGCCTACCTATGCAAGAAAGTGAATTCACAGGTCTGACATCATAGGTTAGGACATTCTTCAAATAAAGTGATCTCCACCAGTCTGAACAAGTCTAAAATCCCCATCTCATCATATCCTAATACCAATATGTGTGAGTTTTGCCTACAAGGAAAATTTACAAAACTGCCATTTATCTTTCCAGCTTCAAAATCTATTGTCCCTTTTGAAGTTGTACATTCTAATGTTTGGGGTCCTAACCTAGTTAAATCCTTAGAAGGTTTTAGATATTATGTAAACCTCATTGATTAATGTACTAGATACACTTGGATTTTCCCTATGAGAAATAAATCTGACTTCAGCTCCATTTTTATGCATTTCTAGGCTTTTGCCTCAACTGCCTTTTCTGCCAAAATCAAAGTTATTCAAACAGATAATGGTGGTGAGTATATAGGTCTCACTTTTCAGAAATTCTTACTCTCAAAAGGGAATTTTACACCAGAAATCTTGTCCTTATACCCCTGAGCAAGATGGTCTTGCAGAAATAAAATATAGAAATATTGTTGAAACTGCCACTATTCTTTTGCAAACTGCTTCATTACCTCCACAGTATTGGTCATATGCTTGTTACACTGCTGTGTATCTGATCAATCGAATGCCTTGTGCCCTGCTTCATATGCAATCTCCTTTTGAGAAACTTTTTCAGTCCACTCCATCACTGTTGCATCTCCGGATCTTTGTCAGTGCTTGTTTTTCCCTTCTCAAACCTTATAATCAACACAAACTACAACCAAAAACAACTAAGTGTATTTTTTTTTATGGTTATGAACATATGCATAAAGGCTACAACTACTATGATCCAATTTCTGCAAAAGTTTTTGTCTCTAGGCATGTCTTGTTTAATGAGTCTGATTTTCCATATAAGTCCCTCTTCTTTCAAATTCAGATCAATTCTCCAAATCCTCCAAACTCTGAGTTTCCTTCTTCCACTGTGTCAAACACTTTTCCCTTATCTACCTTGTTCCCCCTCAATCAACCTGTTTCTACATCCTTCTCTTCTGATCCTTCTAATGCTCAGATCAATGCTAGTCTTGTGGTATCTGTCTCAACACACTCAGGTCACTCTATTTCCTCATCAAGACCCTTTGATAACTCAACTGCTAATCACTTATCAGAAGCTGGTCCAGATTTCATCCTTAAGCCTTCTGTGTCTGATCAGGGAGATGTTCTGACAGGATTTCCCCCGAAGGGACATTGATAACCGCGCCCGGTCCTGCTCCCGTCTAACAAGTCGACTGAAGTTCCCAAATTACCCACAGTACTTGCCAAACAAGGGATAGCCACACACGTACTCACTTATGCCTCCGCCTCTTGATCAGCCTCGATCAACGCGCCATGACCTAGAGGGTCAATAAAAACACAAAAGGTGCAAGTGGAAAAAAATGAAATAGTTTATAAAACAGTTACATAAAAGGTTCCTACCCTCCACGTAAAACCAATGCATGCATTCGGAAATCATTTCACAATCCATTTCATTTCCAATATGAGAAAACCGTGCATGAAAATTAAAATCATTTTTCTTTTCTCAACCTTCGGGTCTTAGCCCGCAATCATAAACACAGGGCCTCTGCCCAAAATCATGAATCAATCCAAGTACGTAACATAATCCAAAAATCCATCAAAACCACATAAACCGGGCCATTGCCCAACACATCCGAAAACATCGAAAATCAAAAATAATTCAGAAGTCAATCAATCTGTTGGATCTCAAGTGCGCCCGAGTCTTTAAACTCAAAACCATGCGCATAATCAGGCCTTCCATGGATATCAACGAGTCTTTAAACTCAGAGCATAATCAATAGGCCTCGGGGGGTATCACAATAACCGAGTCTTTAAACTCACGAGTCTTTAAACTCAATCCGGGTCTTTAAACCCAATTCGGGCCCGCCCCCATCATCAATTAACCGGGTCTTTAAACCCAAAACCATTTGAAAATCACAACAATCCAGGATCCATCGTGGTCCAATTTCCAAAATCGATCCGAAATCACATTTTGTCATAATAGGACTTAAGTCCGAATTTCTCATTCAAATCCCCAATCATATCCGTCATCCATCCCCAAATCCGAATTCGCAATAATGCATGCATTAAATTTTAGAAAGAAAAGTCCACCCACACACCGTCCATAATGCTCGTTTTCGCGCTGCACACGTTTCCGTAATTTCTGACATTTTCCAGAAATCTCGAATCCTGTCCGAAATCATTCTTTAGTGTCACTAAGGACTCAAATAACAGCATACTAGTTTCCCATAATTTTCCGGGAATTAAACGTTAGTTAAAAATGTAACATAAACCATCAGACCCTAGAAACAACATCGAAACGGTGTCCGATTAATTCGAAATCAACGCTAAATGTTCGTTACATTGCATAGAACAATAGTCGTGTTGAACTCGCCACGAGAATCGGACCCACGCCCCTCCACGCGCCGCCGTGAGTGGCTGCGCGTGAAACTCACGCGCTTGCTATAGTAATGCTACAGTTATCTTCCTCTCCCGACTCGCCTGGTAAACGGGTCTGCGACCCGCGTGTTCGACCTGATTCAATTCCTGCCACAATCAACCTAATTTCCTCAATTAATCCATCATGTAGAATCGCAATACACTTAATTAAGGGTCTGTAGTAATCATTCCAATCATCACGGCCTAAAACCAACTTAATCCTAATTTCCTCAATTAATCCATCATGTAGAATCGCAATACACTTAATTAAGGGTCTGTAGTAATCATTCCAATCATCACGGCCTAAAACCAACTTAATTGAACTCAAGTTCTAATCAAGGTTCATCGTCCCAGTTTCACTAAACAGTCACTGGTTTCCTTAATTGATTAGTTAGGGAGCATCGTGGGCTTACTATAGAGATTATTTCGTAACCAATTCCATTAAAACTTACCTCCAAATTCACGACTCAATGCTCGATTTTCCTCTCGGTCACCAGGTCCGTTCAGAGCCCATAACAACATCAATTCGCTTCCTTCTCGCACTGGATCGATTTGAATTGATCCCAGGGGACTCAATGAAGCCTTAATTTGCCATGGGCTGGCCTACATTTCAAATTTGAATTTGAATTTGTTCAAACACAGGTTTCGGGTTTCTGGGTGCATTTCCACTCCGTCCCTCGTTTTTCCTCTCCAGTTTAGTCTCTCAGTTTCTCTCGTTCCTTCCCAGCAATTGGTTTTGTTAATTCAATCCCACACTCCCTGTCACCCGTGCTCTGCATAAACTAGTTTAGTGCTCTCTTTTTCAATTCAAAACCAACACCCAGTTTCAAGTCCCAACTCCACCACACTCATCAGCGTGCACTGTCTGTCTCTGTTTCCTCACTCAATTACATAAAGAATTCACTAGCACTCCGTTTTTCTCAAATGGCCTTGGGAAATAGATCAAGCGTGGGGACAATCTCAGTTTTTTTTTCCAATTTCAAAGGCACCAGCACAGCACCATTTCTGCTCACCGTGCACTAAACACACTATCTCAAAGTTTGAGTTTCCCCACCACTACACATTGCCACTAATCCCTCAGTTCTCAGTGACAAATGTCACTGATTTGCTAAAAAAAAATCACTAAACAAACCACCCAAAGCACAGTGGCTCAGCCCATACTGCACTATTTCAACAGTGCCCTTGGGAATTTACCATTTTGCTCTTCTGCACAAAATTACCAAATTGCCCTTCACGCTTCTAGACCCTTAACTTGGTCATCTGAACTCCGATTGACGCGTGTCGTCTGTCTACGAATTTAGCGTCTCGAGACCTACCCAATGGTCCTCGGCTTACGTGCAAAATCCATGTCGCTGGAAAATTCAACAAATTCCCCCTTTCGTCCTAATTACGAAATTGCCCTTGAACTTCCGAACGTCATAACTTCTACCCTGATCGTCAGAATCGGACGTGCCACTTGTCTATGAATTTGTGACGTCCCGAACTACGTCACAATCATCGGTCAAAATCCGTTTGACTACCCGAACAAAAGTCAACCGTTCGCCCATTATCTAGGGGCAAAATCGACATTTTTTTCAAATTTTCCAAATTTCCCTTTTTTGAACGTCTAGGTCGTTACAATCTACCCCCTAAAGAATTTCGTCCTCGAAATTCCAATTAGTGGGAGCCATAAAATTTTCCTGAGGATACATATCTACGATAATCCCGAACATAAACACTCTCAAACAGGTAAGCCATACCCAACTTATAGAATCATCCCACCAGCACCAATCCTCCTGTAAACCCCTGCCCCATGGGCAGTCATACCATATACTTACTCAAAATATGTAGCCTAGCTCACGTTCGAGTCCACACAATCCAAGAAACAAAAAATCCGTCATCTCTTCTCGTTTACATGTCATCCACTAGTGACATGATCCCATGGCTAAAACCGCACATGTGTCATCAGGCCACTAGGCCAATAAACCCATAAGGTTCAACGACTCAGAAACTCATTCCTCTCACTAGGTCAATTACACCATATCCCTTTCCCCGGGTCACTATGTATAATGATTTCAACCTTTCCTCCTGAATCCTTCCTTTTGCCAAAAAGCACTTGGTACAATCATTCGTATTATATCGCAAATCACATACCTTTCTTAACTACGACTCCACCATACACCAAGCATGGTCCTGCAGTTGGACGCCAACCGTCCAAGTTATCAGAAATCATGTATTACTCCAATCCTATGGAGTTCCATAACTAATAGGAGTCGCAATATTTTCCGACCATCACCTTATCACACATTATGCCTTTCTTTTTGTCCATTAGTACTTAATCCTGATAGTCGATGCAGTACTCGTCCTTTCCAAAGGTATATGACCTCTGCGTACTCAACCCTGTGGCTCGATCTCAACTTATTCAAGGAAGGTCAACATCTGAGGCTTTAACTAGCCTCAACGCCTGACTCACCGAATCCCACACTCATAGTGAGTGATCGAACATGAGTCACCGTTTCTCCACTTGTAACCATATGTTTCGCCCTGAGGCATTCGCTACATCTGTCCAGTATCTCACACACTCCTCTGTACATAGGAGGACACCAACCAATCAACACTCAATTCTCAGTTCCAATAACTCTTACCTCCTTCCGGGCCAATCACCATAACTAGAAAACACGTAGAGAACCCCCTTACAATCCTCTGTGGTCTCCAACCAGTCTCAGACCAACTCACGTTCCCCAAACCTACTCTGGTCTATCAGACCTAACACTTATTCAACTATCTCTTTTTCTGAGGGCATATTCAATTCACCTATTCAGTACATCACACGCCTATCGGTACATGTAAGTACTCCAACCAATCCTCAATCATGGTACCATACATCATCTAAATGGGGTCAGACTACTCGACTCCTCATCCCTCAACTATGACTAGTCCCTTTGGCTATCCAAGAGTATCACCATCAACTAACCTTAGCCATAACGAATCCGGACATTATCCTTTTCTCTCTTTTACTCAAAATCGACAATAGCCACCATGTTCACCACAACTTTCCCACGAAACCACAATTCCTTAACTCGTGATACGGAATCCTTATTCCATACCGTCACCTTATTAAGTCGTCCATGACCAACATGTAGCCTCAAATCATCGTAAACTCAATTTCTCATCCTAGAAAAACCCTATCCTGGTAGAACCTCAGGAATATGGTGGGAAATCTGGGCATCATCAGCCCTCACTAGGCGTCTCATACACCACACATGTGACCAACAAACTTGAATACTTCATACCAACCATCTATTGGTTGTGAGGATCGAAATCATCCTAGAGGGTAACACCCTCGAGTCTCCCTGAAACATAACCTCTGGAATCTTAGATTCCACATATCACTCTCTAATCAACATACTCGATAGGGATCTCATGGGTCATCAACCAATCCATTCCAAGGATGACATCCAATTCATCCAAATCTAAGTTAGCCACTAGGCGAACGACACCAGTCATCCTGGGTGACCTCGCATCGATAGGTCTAACCCCCTTATATCTCACCAATTTTGCTATATATAATTACCAAGGTTACCACATAACTATTATGAAAGTACCACATCGGTAGCTCGAGTCGGTTCAACAACTTCCATACCATAACCAATCACAAATAACACCATACCCGACCAATAGCCAATCTCAAGACATGGAAGAGTGGCTAGTCCGGGACCTACCCAATACATACGTTCGGGTTAAACTTACATCATGACCACAAGTAATAGGTATCCAAACCATCACTCCAGGGCCACTCAAGCTTCCTACGAAGGAATCGCAAATCCCCGGGCATATGCTCCCAGCTGACCACGCTCTTATGGTCCATTACGGGCCCCACCAACTCTTCCCTTTCCTGTCATATCAACAGTCAATACAGGAGCCAATCCTCACTCTAACACATCCCAACGGTGCCCTCTCACTTATCACGATCAATCTATACAACCATTCCTTTATGATGTGACAAGACAACTCACAACCATAACTATTACTGTATAATTACCCTGGTTACTTTACCTCCCAGTGGACCCGACTTGCGTCCCACTGAACAGGACTATCTCCTAAGTCCAAATCCTTGCATCCCTCGGGTTTCTGCTCGAACCCCAGTAACTAAGGACACTAATGCGTCCCATAAGTCCAATAAACCAAGTGAAACGAGATCAATCACTCAACAGTATCTGACCTTATACCCGTCCTTGGCATCCCAAGTGCCAAACGTTCCTCAATTAGCCTTTCTGGCTCCTCTCGAGCCTTGATGTAATGACCCATCCCGAGTATCGGGATTTAATATTATTTAATTATGATTTAGAATGACTAATCGGGGATTAGTTGAGTGAAATCGGACGAATTGTGCAAAATGACCGTTTTGCCCCTAGGCGTGGGCAAAATGTTGACTTTTTGATTGGGCGGTCAAATGGACTTTGACCAATGACCGTGACGTAGTTCGTGACGTCACGAGTTCATAGACAGGTGGCACGATCGATTCCAACGTCAGAGGAAAAAGTTATGACGTTCGGATGTTCAAGGGAATTTTCGTAATTTGGACGAAAAGGGGAAAAATGTTGACTTTTTGATCGGGAGGTCCAATGGCCGAGGACCAAGGACCGTTAGGAAGGTCTCGATGCCCTGAGTTCGTAGACAGGCGGCACGTGTCAATCGGAGTTCGATTGACCAAGTTACCGGTCTGGATGCGTGAGGGGCATTTTGGTAATTTTCTGCACAAGGGCAGAGTTGTAATTTCACTGGGTGCTGTTTGAACGGTCACTGTAGCACCGTGATTAGGAATCATGACCAGTGCACGGGTGGAATTGTTTATGGGGAAAATTGATGGGCTAAACTATTGTTTATGTGTTATTGGATTGTTTAATCATGTATGAGTGTGGTGAGTGGGATGCGGATGAATGTGGACAGTGCATTCCTTGCTGTTATGTTTCTGAAACGGGAAGAAAAGCAGAGTGCTTCCCACACATGATCAGCCTTTCCAGGGCCCAACTGAGTGGAATTGTGAGCAGTAAAGGGTTTAAGGGACTGAGTGAAGTGTTCTGAGATTGAGAAAGGAAGAAAAGGAGTGAAAATGGTGAGGGAATGTTCAAAAAAACCCGAAACTGGTTTTTGATGAGTTCAAATTCGAATTTCGGTTTTTAGGCCAGCCCAAGCCTAATTGAGGTCCGAAATAGCTTCCTGGAACTTTACTGAGTCGATCCAAATCAAATGTGGCAAGTTTTCGAAGCTCCTGGAGCCATGGACAGACGAGGTGGATGGCCAAAAAATTCGAGCTTAGAGTCGTGGAGATTGAGGTGAGTTCTTGTGAAATTAATTGTGAAATCATCTTTAGGGTGAGTATACAAAGCTTCCTAATTAATCAATTGAAAGGAAACGGTGCCTGTGTGATGAATTGGAACCTTGAACCCGAATAAGACTTGTGTTCAATTAAGGTAGTTGTAGGCCGTGTCGACTTGAATGAATGACACAGACATCTAATTCAATGTGTTGCGAGTCTATCTGGGTGATCAATTGATGAAATTAGGTTGGAATTGACAGGAATATGGCCGGGTCAGGTCGCGGGTAATCAGACCCGTTTACCAGTGGAAACGGGTGAAGACGATGACTGTAGCAGTCACTGTAGCAGGCGCGTGGCTTTCACGCGCAGCCACTCACGACGGCGCGTGACGGCGCGTGGTCACGAATCTCGAGGTGAGGCCAACATGACTTTTGTTCTATGAAATGTAACGAACATTTTAGCGTTGGTTTCGTGTCAATCGAACCCTGTTCCGACATTGTTCGAGATGTCTGAAGGTTTTTAATCCAGTTTAAAAATAGTAAAAGATTCGGGAATTTTACGGGACTTTAATAGGATGTTAATGAAGAGGTTAGTGACCCTCTAATATGATTTGGACAGGATTGGGAGTCCCGGTGATAGTGGTGTGGCCCGGGAAGGCCTATGGCACGCGTATCGAGGCACACAGTTAAACGGTCTGTGAGTGGACTTTGGTTTTATAAATTCTATGCATGCTTAAATGTTTTATATGAATTATTATTGTGATTGTATGATGTTGATTTGGATATTGGTAAATTATACGATTTCACGTATTTCGAGTCGATTTACGTGCTTGCACCTAAATCGAGGTTTTCCGGTTTTACACTTATTTTTCATACTTAAGACCTTGGATATGATTTCATGAAATGGTTTTAAAATTGGAAAGAGAAACTCGGGCATGAGGCCCAATTTTTTTGGAAACCTCGGACTTAGAGTCCAATTGGGTTACGTAATCGGGCCAGGAGCCCAATTGCTTTATGAAATAGGGCCAGGGGCCCAGTTATTTACGAAATCGGGCTGAGACCCATTTGAGTTATATTATCGGGCTAGTGGTTCAATTGATTTATGGATTTGGGTCGTGGGCCCATTGGTTTACAGAATCGGGCATGAGGCCCAGTTGGGTTATGAATATGGTTTCGGGTCTGGGACCCTATGTTTTATAAATATGATTTCGGGTCAGGGACCCTAAATGGAATTGTAATGTTGTGTAATGATTTGAATAAACTGGTTCCATATACCATCTTGATATGAGGATATGTGAAGGTCTCCTCCAGGTGTCGGGGACACTGGAGAAATCACGGTGCATTACCTGCGAGGGGTCATTGTACGGAGCTACCAGACCGTATAGTGACTCAGGAGCAGGATTGCTATAATTAGACGTCTGGGACGTCAGGCATCTGGGATGCTGTACCCGGACTGGGTTCGGGGATTGGACTCGGGATTGAGACCCCGGGTAGCACGCGTAGCTTATGGTTATACCTTGAAATGTGACGTCTGGGACGCTAGGCATCTGGGATGCCGGAGATGGTAATGTGGTAAATATGACTAATGGATCTATGAAATGGTTTTTCGGTTGGATTTATGGTTTTCGATTTTGGGCTAAGGCCCTAATGCCTTGTTGAGCAAATGTTTTGGACTACTGGTTTTCGTGGCATGCATACGTTTTTATGGAGGGCATAAATGTCTTATGAAATGTGTTATTAAACTTATTTATTTTCGTCAACTCACAGCTTTTGTTTTTAATGCCCTTCAGGTTGATTCCAGATGCGACTGCAGTAGAGACTGGGACATCGCACACCTCCTCCATCGATCCTTGCGCACTCTGGAAGCCCCATTTGGGCAGTGGCATCAGGTTATCCCTTTTCTGACACCTCTTGTCAGACGGGAGCATGACACATTCCACGGTAATCCCGGGGGGATTGGGATGGGTCGTGTCACTTGACACCTTACCGTGACTCATCTCACGTTTCTAACCCATATTCGGACTCATTTTGAGTCCCGTACCCCTATCTCGACTCCTTTTGAGTCCAAACTCATACCAATCAATCATGTCATCACTAACATACCTAGTCCCTGAGCAATTACCAATGGTCAACTGTATCTTATACGACCGATAAGGCCTAAGAGATACCCCATCACATTTTAGACTCTTTACACACAATCCACTTAAGGAATCCACTGTGAATAACCCCATCACGACTGCAACTTGCTCGATTATGCAACCGTTCTAGCCACTAGGCTCATTCTTCTCTACGGCCCACACAATTTACGTCTAACAAACAGTAGTTCACAGTATATTCCACATGACATCTGACCCTCAATCCAGGGTCCATCTCATCCGAGATCTATCACGAGGTCTCATACACCCTCGTCTACCCGTCTCATTACCAGGTAGCGCACGAGGCTTTCATTTCGGAGGCATGATGTGGCAACAGAATCAGCAACCTAGTGCTTTGATACCAAGTTGACAGGACCGCCTCCGAAGGGACATTGATAACCGCGCCCGGTCCTGCTCCCGTCTAGCAAGTCGACCGAAGTTCCCAAATTACCCTCAGTACTTGCCAAACAAGGGATAGCCACACACGTACTCACTCATGCCTCCGCCTCTTGATCAGTCTCGATCAACGTGCCACGACCTAGAGGGTCAATAAAAACACAAAAGGTGTGAGTGGACAAAAATGAACCTGTTTATAAAACAGTTTCAGAAAACGTTCCTACCCTCCACGTAAAACCAATGCATGCATTCAGAAATCATTTCACAATCCATTTCATTTCCAATATGAGAAAACCGTGCATGAAAATTAAAATCATTTTCCTTTTCTCAACCTTCGGGTCATAGCCCACAATCATAAACACAGGGCCTCCACCCAAAATCATGAATCAATCCAAGTACGTAACATAATCCAAAAATCCCTCAAAACCACATAAACCGGGCCATTGCCCAACACATCCGAAAACATCGGAAATCAACAATAATTCAGAAGTCAATCAATCTGATGGATCTCAAGTGCGCCCGAATCTTTAAACCCAAAACCATGCGCATAATCAGGCTTTCCCGGGATATCAACGAGTCTTTAAACTCAGAGCATAATCAATAGGCCTCGGGGGGTATCACACAATAACCGAGTCTTTAAACTCACGAGTCCTTAAACTCAATCCGGGTCTTTAAACCCAATCCGGGCCCGCCCCCATCATCAATTAATAGGGTCTTTAAACCCAAAACATAATCCAACAATAGTACCGGGTCTTTAAACCCAAAACTATTTGTAAATCACAAAAATTCAGGATCCATCGTGGTCCAATTTCCAAAATCAATCTGAAATCACATTTTGTCATAATAGGACTTATGTCCGAATTTCACATTCAAATCCCCAATCATATCTGTCATCCATCCCCGAATCCGAATTCGCAATAATGATTCCGTAAGCTAGCATCCGGAAACATCCCGAACTCAAACCCGGAAATCCACTTTCACGTTTCTGAAATCTGAATCTCATTCATCAAAATTTCTTTTATGCCCTGGGCATCAAACCCGAAATCACCTTTTTCGAAATCCATTTTCAATCTTTGGAATCAAATCATATTTCAAATCCCAAGGTCAAAGCATCAAAACCATGATCAAATCACAAAATACTCGAAATCTCGTAAAACGCGCAAATCCGTGATAGTTTCGAAATACGTGTCAAAACTGTAAGTCACACTCACAATCACAATCAAAACATCCTTAAAACATCATACGCACAAATCATGTGAAATCGTTCATCAAACCATCACCAAGGAATAATAGAAACCATAGTCTCGAAATATATGCAATTACGTTTTACATATCAAAATACATATAAATACGAAAATCGTAATTATCACAAGTCAGAATCATAATCATAGAAATCATAGAAACATTTATGCATGCATTAAATTTTAGAAAACAAAGTCCACTCACACACCGTCCATAACGCTCGTTTTCGCGCTGCACGCGTTTCCGTAATTTCCGACATTTTCCAGAAATCTCGAATCCTGTGCGAAATCATTCTTTAGTGTCACTAAGGACTTAAATAACAGCATACTAGTTTCCCATAATTTTTCGGGAATTAAACGTTAGTTAAAAAAGTAACATAAACCTTCGGACCCTCGAAACAACATCGAAACGGTGTTCGATTAATTCGAAATCAACGATAAAATGTTCGTTACATTGCACAGAACAATAGTCGTGTTGAACTCACCTCGAGAATCGGGCCCACGCGTCGCCGTGCGTGGCTGCGCGTGAAACTCACGCGCCACCTAAAATGTTCCTCACCTGACTCGCTTGGTAAACGGGTCTATGACCCCCGTGTTTGACCCGATTCAATTCCTGCCACAATCAACCTAATTTCCTCAATTAATCCATCATGTAGAATCGCAATATACTAAATTAAGGGTCTGCAGTAATCATTCCAATCATCACGGCCTAAAACCAACTCAATTGAACTCAAGTTCTAATCAAGGTTCATCGTCCCAGTTTCACTAAACAGTCACTGGTTTCCTCAATTGATTAGTTAGGGAGCATCGTGGGCTTACTATAGAGATAATTTCGTAACCAATTCCATTAAAACTTACCTTCAAATTCACGACTCAATGCTCGATTTTCCTCTCGGTCACCAGGTCCGTTCAGAGCCCATAACAACATCAATTTGCTTCCTTCCCGCACTGGACCGACTTGAATTGATCCCAGGGGACTCAATGAAGCCTTAATTTGCCATGGGCTGGCCTACATTTCAAATTCGAATTTGAATTTGTTCAAACACAGGTTTCGGGTTTCTGGGTGCATTTCCACTCCGTCCCTCGTTTTTCCTCTCCAGTTTAGTCTCTCAGTTTCTCTCGTTCCTTCCCAGCAATTGGTTTTGTTAATTCAATCCCACACTCCCTGTCACCCGTGCTCTGCATAAACTAGTTTAGTGCTCTATTTTTCAATTCAAAACCAACACCCAGTTTCAAATCCCAACTCCACCACACTCATCAGCGTGCACTGCCTGTCTCTGTTTCCTCACTCAGTTACATAAAGAATTCACTAGCACTCCGTTTTTCTCAAATGGCCTTGGGAAATAGATCAAGCGTGGGGACAATCTCAGTTTTTTTTCCCAATTTCAAAGGCACCAGCACAGCACCATTTCTGCTCACCGTGCACTAAACACACTATCTCAAAGTTTGAGTTTCCCCACCACTACACATTGCCACTAATCCCTCAGTTCTCAGTGACAAATGTCACTGATTTGCTAAACAATCACTCAAAAAACCACCCAAAGCACGGTGGCTCAGCCCATACTGCACTATTTCAACAGTGCCCTTGGGAATTTACCATTTTGCCCTTCTGCACAAAATTACCAAATTGCCCTTCACGATTCTAGACCCTTAACTTGGTCATCTGAACTCCGATTGACGCGTGCTGCCTGTCTACGGATTCAGCGTCGCGAGACCTACCCAATGGTCCTCAGCTTACGTGCAAAGTCCATGTCGTTGGAAAAGTCAACAAATTTCCCCTTCCATCCTAATTACGAAAATGCCCTTGAACTTCCGAACGTCATAACTTCTTCCCTGATCGTCGGAATCGGACGTGCCACTTGTCTATGAATTCGTGACGTCCCGAACTACGTTACAATCATCGGTCAAAGTCCGTTTGACCGCTGCGAACAAAAGTCAACCATTCGCCCATTATCTAGGGGAAAAATCGTCATTTCTTTCAAATTTTCTAAATTTCCCTTTTTTGAACGTCTGGGTCGTTACATGTTCTAGGTTCCTCAAGCTTTTAACCTCAATTACTACAGATTTTCTTGCCTATCATTGGAGTTAATATGCATCCTATGCAAACCAGATCAAAGAGTGGCATCTCCAAACGAAAGGCCTTTTACACTCAGGCAGTTTCTGATTTTACTGAGATTGAGCCTTCATCTTTTACTCATGCAGCTTCTGTTCCAGTTTGGCAGCAAGTAATGAAGGAGGAAATTGATGCTCTCTTGGATCAGCACACTTGGGATCTGGTTCCCTTACCCCTGAAAAATTCCTGGTTGGTTCTAAGTGGGTTCATAGGATTAAGAAAAACTCAGATGGCAGTGTTTCTAGATATAAGGCTAGGCTTGTTGCTCAAGGTTTTAGTCTGGAAGCTGGATTGGACTATGGAGAAACTTTCAGCCCTGTGGTTAAGCCAACAAAAGTACGACATGTTCTAGTTTTGGCAGCTCAGTTCAAATGGAAACTGAAGCAAATGGATGTAAAAAATGCCTTCTTGCATGGAGACCTCAAAGAAGAGGTTTATATGACGCAACCCCCTGTCATTGATGGTAAAGCTCCTAAGGACTATGTGTGCCTACTGAAGAAGTGTCTTTATGGTCTTAAACAAGCCCCAAGGGCATGGAATGAGAAGTTCACAAGCTTTCTCCCTGGTCTAGGATTCAACACTACCTGGGCTGATGGTTCTCTTTTTGTTAAACAAACATCTGCTAGCATTGTTATTCTTCTCCTCTATTTGGATGACATCATCTTAACTGGAAGCTCCCCTTCTGCCATTCAAGATGTTGTTGATGCCCTCACATATGAGTTTGCCATGACTGATCTTGGGGAGTTAAGCTACTTCTTAGGAATACAGATTTCCCATACACCTTCTGGTCTGTTTTTGTCTTAGTCTAAGTACATCACAGAGCTGCTGGCTAAGACGGATATGTTACAAAGCAGCATTGTAGATACACCTTCTCTTCCTGGTTCCAGGCTAAGAAAGATTGATGGTCCTGCCTATGATAATTCTGCAAACTACAGAAACATCGTGGGAGCATTGTAGTACTTGCCTTTCACTCGACCTGATATTGCTTTTTCTGTAAATCAGGTCTATCAATACATGCACTGCCCTTGTGAGAATCACTTTATGGCTGTGAAAGAATAATTCGTTTTCTGAAAGGTACTGTGAGTCATGGTTTGATGTATCAACCTGGTTCCCTTGATCTACAAGCATTCACATATGTAGATTGGGCAGGAGATCCCAATGACAGACTCAATACAACTGGAATGGCCACTACTAAAAAACTGAACTAAAAGCATGAATTTTATTCATGCTTTAAACCAACAATGGGCACAAATATTAGTTAAGAATTGTGGGCTATAAAAATACCCACAATGCAGCCACATTGAAAGGGTCGGTGGGTGTTACAGCAGCTTCCATTACTTATGTGGTACATTTTTCCTGTTTGTGTCTTAGTTATAGGGCACATTTTGAAGACTTTTTGTCCCTATTCTATCTGACAGAACTGTGCACGTGTCAGTTCACAAAGAGCACATTTTTCTTGTTAGTGGTATACTTGTAGAGCATGTATTTTGTTTTTCGTTCCTAATGCTAATAATAAAACGCACGTATTTTATTATGCATGGCAAAAAGGAGCTTGCACTTTGAGGCTGAGGAGAGAAATTAACAATAAATAAATAATTTTGAGAAAACTTGAAATAAAGCATCACAGTATAGGGTTAACTTGTAAGGCATCTACCATGTAATGACCCGCCATATATTCAGAAGTTGCACCAACTGGAACTTGTGATTCAAACACAACCAATCCAACCTCCAAGCACAACATGAGAATTCATACTACTCTTGATTAAAAAAAAAAGAAGATGAAATAGAATGAATCAAATTTGAATTAAAAAAAATAGAAAAAAATTAAAAAAATAAGGTCAAACCTGATGTGGAAATGGAGGCGAATGGGAGGTTGACTGAGATCGAAGCAGTAAGAATCAAAACGAAGTATCAATAAAATTTGGGGGGAAATTTTTCCTTTTGCCGCTTTAAGTCTGGAAAATACATCTCGGGGGAAATTTTTCCTTCAAGTCCAAACCAAATCTGAAACTAGTATAAGATATTCAACGGTAAAGGATGAGAGAATATGGTGGGCACAATTATCTGGAAGACTATTGAGTCTATCTATCAAATTCTCAGAATGAACTCCTTGAATTGGACAACTTGCAGTAGCCAATAACTTATGCTTAGATCGTTCCATGGAAGCTAACTAAATAATGTGGCTTTTAGGTTTTCAATTTAAACTAAAATTCAACAATAAAGCATCACTGAACTAAAATCAACAAAAGAGAACCCAATTTGCAGAGGACGTACCATTCTTGGACCCAAAAGAATCGGAGATGCATCTACCTTGTACGAGGAATACACTAGCCAAAATCAAAATGGGTGGTGAGATTCTTCACTTTGATGGAGTGCTTGGATGGCTTTCGAAGTGAACGAGGTAGAACGCTAATTTTGTTAATGCAGGAAAACTAGTTGAGGAATGAACAGAAGAATAAGAGGGGAAGGAAGATGAAGAGATGAGAGATTGTGAGGGTTTTTGGAAGAGGGCAGATTGAGTGTGTGAGCAAGGGATAGGGCAAATAAAATAAAATAAAAGGGGCAACTTGTTTGTTAAGATCTTCAAACCTAAAAAACAACAAAGGGGCAAATTATTCATATTGAGCGGCATAGAGAAATCGAGTGGGAGGGAATTCAAAATTTTCAGGCTTTTAGGAAGTGAATTGGGTAGGAAATAAAATGACCTAGAAAATGTGTCGGTGAACCATTGTATTAGGCATGAATTATAAAAAAAAAAGTGCCTTATAGTGGTAAAGATAAAACATCTACAGTGACAGACTTTAATAATGCATCTCGGAAGTCGTATTTTATTAAAATTGTGTTATATAGTAGTACATAATGGCCTCAATTATTTAATTCTGAGGAAGAGGATTTTATCATATGTTTTATTTTAGAATGAAAAAATAACTCATAAAATAATGCATCCTAAAAACCGTATTATTTTTTTCAAAAAGAATTAAAGACTATATATGAGTTATGTTCCCAAACAAGGATCTTTGAACTTTTTTTTAGAATCCATTCTCTTAGAATGCATATAAGAAAGCTCATGAGCAAATTATCCTATAAATATAAATCAAATTGCACAAATGCAGTGTTGTGCTCCTGAGTAGTTCACATAAAATGACAAAAATTATATTATTAGGGATATGAAAAGTTGATAAAGTTCTTTATTTATGTATTAAATTTGTAAGGACACGAATAATTTGTGTGATTTATTAACTTCCTTACACACATCACGTGGTTTGCTGACAATAAAGATTGATAGTTGAAACATAAAGATCTACAATTGTGCTCAATAATGTTTAGAACACAATTTTTTCCTTTTTGTGCTCTTTAAAGACACGAATATTCATGTTTTTACCTTCTAAACACAAATTCATTTTGTTTGTGTTATATAATAATTAGAAAAAACAAACATGAAATTTGTGCCCTATAAATCGTGGTTGTACCCCACTTTTTTAGTAGTGGGCTGTATTCTTAGGTTCTAACCCAATCTCCTGGACCTCTAAAAAACAAAACAGTATCTCGATCTAGTACAGAAGCAGAGTATAGAGCATTAGCCATTACAGCAGCTGAACTTGCTTGGATTCGCCAGTTGTTATGTGCTCTTCACATCCCTCTTCTCAAGGCACCCCTAATCTACTGTGATAGTACTTCAGCTGCTAGCCTTTCTGCAATTCAACCTTTCACTCTCGAGCCAAGCACATTGAAATCGATTATCATTTTGTGCGTGAACAAGTTTTCAAAGGAGATCTCAATGTGGAACATGTGAAGTTAGCTGATCAGTTAGCAGACATTTTCACCAAAGCACTTACTGAAAATTTGTTTCAAGTTTACTCTTTCAATTTGACTTTAGAGCCATCAAATTGAGGGATGGTAGAATTCCACCTGTCATGGAGTCTCTGGATCATTAGTTGACAGTTAGTTTTTTGTTAGGAAATTATACAAATGTTCAATATTGTTAGAGTTAGTTAGTACAATTACTTGTAGAGTACGGCTAAGCTCAAGACTGATCCAAATATAAAACTCCTGTAATGCTCATAGCTTAGTCATCATTTTGCATTCAATCTATACTACAATTCTCTTCTTCTCCTTACTCTGATCTTCATTTTCATTTCATTAAAGCTTTCTGATAGTTCATTGTATAATTGGCTTTGAACCACAGAAAGAATAATCAGAGAGTGAGAGGCTTGTCACAATTGTGAGGATTTTTTTTTTCAGCATGAAAAATTGCGAGAAATAACTCCTCTTAAATAGACAAAAACCTAGGGCTTATATAGCCCATGGGCTTCATAGTGAATTTAGGCGAAAGTTTGTTAAGCTTAAAACTTAGAATTAAATTGCATTGCGAAAATACCTTAAAATTTAAATATTTAGCAGGTCATTATAGTATATATTTGCATCCAAAACAAATATAAAGTAATACAAAATAGATCTTGATTTGGAAGCCCAAAATATGATAGACGTTTTAAGTGCTCACACGACTTATTAAAGCATGCTATGTGGGGTGGGCCTTAACTCGGACCCTTGCATGAGCATCATATTCAGACATTTCGTAGTAATTGTAACGACCCGTCCTGGAAATCGGGATTAGATTAGTGGTTAATGACAGATTAGTGAAGATAATAGGTGATTAGTTGGGTGATTTCGGATGGACGATGCGAAATGACAGTTTTGCCCCTGGAATTGGTCGAGTGGTTGACTTTTCATTTGGGCGGTCAAATAGATTTTGACCAAGAACGATGATATAGCTTGGGACGTTACGAGTTCATAGACAGGTGACATGTCCGATTCCGACATTCGAGAAAGAAGTTGTGATGTTTGGAAGTTCGAGGGCAATTTGGTAATTTGGTTTAATATAGGCAAATGGTTGACTTTTTGGACGTCAAGTTAGTTTCACGTATTTAGTTTCACGTATAACGACAGGCGGCACGTTGTCATTGGATCTCGGACGGCTTGGACTTTGGTCTAAAAAGGCCAAGGGCAAAATGGTAATTGTGCAAGGGCAGGGGTAATTTGGTCTTTTTGTTGTGCCCTGTTATAATTGGACATGTGGCTATTTTGGGGAATTGTGCCCACTTGTATTGGGACACTTGTCCCTTGTCTAGAAGGGTATGGAACCTTGGAAACCACCTCTCCCTGATTTTTAAATAATGGAATGGAGCTTTGTGTGTGTGTGTGTTTGGTGACTGTTCTGAGAGGGAGAGGAAAACAGAGACAGAGATGATCGTGAGAACCCAACCCTCTCAAACCTAATCATATGTATGTGGGGTGTGAAGACGAGATGGAAGGGAGGCTGTGCTGAGACGACTGGTGGCCACCGCGAGGCACGACAACGAAGGACGGCGGTGGTAGATGATAAAACACGTGAAGTCCCCTGTTTGTGTTTGAACATGGGGAAGTTGGATTTAAGGACTAAGGATCGATTTGGTTCACTGGGTGGTGTGTTTGAGGTTATAAGGAACGGAGTGAGCCTGTTCGTAAGGCCAGCGATGACCGGTAAGTATACTTCCTACTAAACGTCTCTTTTAAGGTTGAAAATGGCAACTTTTCTTGTGATGCTTGACGATCGAAATGGTTCTTTGGATGAGGTTTTGGACGCCAAAAGCAAGCTAAGGGACTTGGAATTCGGGACAGAAATGGCCGGAAACATGGAAACAAAGAAGAGACAAATTGAAGGAATGTTGGTCGATCGAGGAAGTACTTTCCTACCTTGTTTTTCATGTTTTCAATAGCTAGATCAATTGGTTAGGTTAGGACGAAACTATTGGGACAAATAGGATTGAAAAAGATGGAAAAAAAAGGAAGAACCGTGACGCTGGTTCAGACTGAACCAGACCGGTATGGACCGGGTCAAAGCGAGGTTGAAGACGAGCACAGTGCCTGACGCGTAAGGCCCACACACAGCCCCTTTGGGTAGTGCGTGTGGGCGTGTGGCACGTTGTTTGAGGAAGTTTCCAACACAAGTTTAAATTATTCGATATAACGAACATTTTGGCACTGGTTTCGAGTCAATCGGATATCGTTTCGATAGGTTTAGGGATGTCCGGAGGTTTTATGGCTCGTTTAAAAATAGTTAAAAATTCGGAAAAATTATGGGGCTTTAGTAGAAGCTTAATGAAGTAGTTAGTGACCTTCTTATGGGATTTGGACAGGTTCGGGGTAGCCGGTGATAATGGATTAACAGGGAACGGCATGGTGCACGCGTATCGAGGTAGCGACGCGAATGGTCTGTGAGTGGACTTTGTTTTCTAACTTATTATGCATGCATAAATGTTTTATATGTTTTCTATACGGATTTCTATGTTTATGATATGATATAATATTGATGATTTACGGTTGTGCACGTATTTCAAGATAATTACGTATTTGCACGTTTTACGAGCATACGATTTATGTTGCGATTTGATCATTGTTTTGGAGATTTGATTTTGGGATTTGAATTATTGATTATGATTTGATTTCAATGATTTATAATGGTTTTGGGAAAAATGATTTCAGGCTTGAAGCCCTGTTCATGTGATTTCGGTAAACGTGATTTCGGGTTTTGGAATCGAATTTCAGAAAAATGATTCGGTTTTGGAACTTGGAAGTGAATTTATGGATTTGAGTTCGGAATAATGATTCTAGATGCCGGCTTATGGAATCATGATTACGAATTCGGATATGGATTTTCTATGATTTTCACTTGGTTTTGGGTTTAAAGACCCGTTGAAACTTTGTTTTGGGTTTAAAGACCCGGATATGGCTGGATCTGGTTTTGAGTTTAAAGACTCGGTTGATTGCTGGGGGAGGGCCCTGGATTGATATGTTTTTAGTTTAAAGACTCGATTATTGTGATATCCCCCGAGGCTTGTTGATTGTGTTTTGAGTTTAAAGACTCGTTGATATCCCAGGAAGGCCTGATTATGCGAATGTGTTTTGAGTTTAAAGACTCGGCGCGCTTGAGATCCAACAACTTGATTGATTGATGTTTTACTTTGGTTTTTCACTGGTTTTCAGATGTTTTGGGCAGTGGCCCGGATGATTTGGATTTAATGAGTTTTGGGCTGAGACCCTAGATTTGAGTTACGGATTTGAGAAAAAAAAAATTGATTCCGGTTTTCATTGATGGTTTCTTATCTTGGATACGAGATGGTTTTACGGAAAGGTTTTCATATGCATGCATTGGTTTTTGCGTTAAGGGTATAAATGTACTTTTCTTATGAATAGTTTTTTCAAAATGTATTATTTATTTTTGTCCACTCACAGTCTTTTATGTTTTCAATACCCTCCAGATTGATGATGCGATGCAGGCTGTTGTGAGAGAGACGGAGACATCACACACGCGATCCACAGTGCGTCTTCGTACTCTGAGGAGTCCGGACGTTAGTATTGGATGGTTTACTTGAAAATCCCTTATCGAGCTTACGTGTTACGTGGAGGTTGGACGTCAGTTTAGCCTTCGTGTCGCACGTGAGTGAGACGGGAGTATGACTTATCCCTTAATCCCGGGGGATTGAGAGTGGGTCGTGTCAGTAATGGAATCTTGTAAATCTTGTTAGGAACTACAAGTGGTTGGAGGTGGCTAGCCTTAATTCTCTTAGGTATCGATTTACAATGTTATTCATTATTCATTTAGTTTTTATTTTCATATTACGTTACTTGCTTTAAATCCAATCTCAAATCATCAAAATCCCCATTTTGTCCGTGATTTATTGTTTGGACTCTTTAAGTGAGTCTTTTGTGTTTCTTAAGTCCAAAGTAAGCATTTAGTTTTGCTTGAGAGTCGTAATCGTGTCACTATACTTGTCTTAAACAATTTGCATACTTGTAAAATTTAATTGCTTGGTAATTGTTGCTTGTTTTAATTCACATCAACGGAGAAAGCATCGTCCTCTCGATGAGGTGGGTGGCGGCAGCAACCTCATCTACAGCCAAGGTGTCATAGCACTTTGAGGGAGTGGTGGAGATGGTTTCGATGGTGCTGGGCTGGAGGCCATGAAGGAGGTTATAAGGCTTTGCTTCTCTAGTTTATTAGAAGGCGTCTCTTTTGAAAATTTTCACTTACATGCACTCTACATGTTCTACTCAAATGCTGATTTATTCAAAATGATTATATTGATCTTATATATATTTGATGGTAAGCTAGCAGGCTTGACGAAAAAATGGCATTTTGAGACAAAAAGTGGGTTTCAAGAAGTATGTTGAAAAGTTCAGAGTCCGTCTTGAGACTAAAATTAAAATTCATGAAAGATAGTAAAAAACCTACTTTATAAAAACACATCGAACTAATATTTTATTAAAACATATCAAAACTAATTAGTCTTTTATTAAAACACAACGATATCGGCCAATGTCATTTTTACCAAATTGTTAACCACTTTAGTTTACGTTTACTTATTCCTTATAAAAACACATCAAAAGCAAACATAGAACAAACATGGCACTATACCTGTATCATTGATATAGTTGAGGAGGCAGCCGTGGAGTGAAGAGAACTTCAAGAGGGGTGGCTTTGTGGTTGGTAAGTCCGACAGTCTCAGACATGTCAACCGCCTCATCATTCGGAGTTGCCATGTCAAAACCATGAATCAAAGACGCAAGTGCGAGCGCTATAATTTTGAGGGCAAGTGACATCCCGGGACAACTTCTACGACCACTACCAAATGGCAGCAGCTCAAAATTATTACCTTTGACATCAAGGCTCTTGTGGGTTGTGAGAAACCGCTCTGGCTGAAACTCATCGGGGTCGGACCACACCTCGGGGTCTCGTTGAAGCTTGGACACGTGGAGCAAGAGGCGTGTGCCGGCTTTGACATGGTAGCCACCCACCGTGCAATCTTCAGTAGACTTGTGAGGCAGTGAAAGTGGGCCGGCGGGGTACAACCGCATTGATTCTTTGACGATTGCATTGAGATACACCAAGTTCTTGGTATCTGACTCCTCAACTTGTCTATCCTTGCCAATGATTTCATCTAGTTCTTGTTGGGCTTTTTCCATAGCTTCGCGGTTATTGAGAAGTAAAGCGAGTGCCCATGTCATTTGCACGCCGGTCGCCTCTATGCCGGCTACGATAAGAGACTGCAAGGAAAGAAACCATTGTTGAGAGTTGAGACTTGAGAGTGCGATAGAGATATGGTGGACTGAAAGTTGATGAAATGCAAGATTGAGTACAATTCCAAACGAAAAAGGAAAATAGAAATAAAAGAAAGCACCTCAAAATTAGAGAGAATATGAGAGGAACTTTCAACTCAATATTATCAATGAAATATATAAGTCTCATATCAAACTGTCTATTTTGTTGATATATATATATATGAATGATTGAACGACCTGTATACTTTTTAGTTTTTTACCATGATGATCTTTCTAAGGCCCTCAATCTTAATCAATCTGTATCCCAAACAACACTATTGATTAATCTATAGAAAGGAAATTAATAAGTAAAATCATAGTTCTTAAAAAATATGGATTTGAATGTACTAAGTAACACTCTTGCTTCCATCAAAAGTAAATAAGTAAAATCGCAATTCAAAAGAGTTAGTTATTGGGTAAAATTAATATTTAAATATAATTTTCTCAAGAAATAGAGGTTTTACCAGGGCAGTAGCCTTATTAACAGTATCAGCATCATAAGTGGAAGTAACTTCTTGATGATTACCGAGCACATCAAGAAACGAAAGCATCACATCCATGAAATCATTATCTTCAACCTTTACTTGGCCCTCAAGCCTCCTCTTCTCCTTGTGCTCTACCAGCCATCCTTCAAACACAACATCTATATCCTTGGCTATCTTATTCATGGCCCTCTCATGGCCTCCCAAGTCCAACCACCTCAACCACGGGAGCGCATCAGACACTGTGAAAGTCCCCGACAGCCTCAAAAACTCCCTCAATGTCTCCTTCCCTAAACAATTCTTGGACGAGTCACTAACTCCATCTCCGAATCTTCTCCCAATAACCATCCTAAACACAACGTTTTTGTTTATGTCCCCGAACCACTCCCTCATCTCCACCACCGCCATGTTCGAACTAGATATACTACTCTTTTTAATTTTCACTACTCTTTCATATAGGTCTCGCACGGAGGCCTTCAATTCAGACTCTCGTACGTGTTTGAGCATCTCAAGGCGGTGGTTGGAGAGCACTTGAAGCATGACCATCTTCCGTATCTGGCGCGTGAAATTGTTGTATGGGCTGAAGGGGAAGAAGGCGTAGTTGTAACCCATGACTTCGGCGGCAATGAATTTTGGACGGCTAGCAAATGACTTGTCATTTGTTGTAAAACACTCTTTGGCTATGTCTGATCTGCTTACAACAAGAGCTTCATGGACACCGATTTTGACGGTGAAAATTGGTCCATATTTATCAGCCATGTTGGCCAAAATTATGTGTGGTGGTTTTGATCCTCCTAGTAAGTGGAGGTGGCCAATTATTGGCCAAGCACCGTCAGCTTTTGGCAGCAGTGCTACTTTTATTTTCCCTCTTGATTTCAGCAAGAGAGTGTGTAGAAAGAGTGACAAGGCCAAGATCGCTGCCACGAGAGGTACCAAATTAGATGAGAGGTGATCAAAGTTGCTCTCCATGGCTATGGATTTGCTAGCTTTTCTTTCAATTGGGTTTTGATGGAGTTTGACAGTTTGGGAGTGCAAAATATTATTTATAGTGATTCTACTGGGCCTTCACATTTGCAGAGACACTGCTGGGTCACAATAGCTTATTACCACACAATGCCCAACTTAATATATCTGCTTTATTAAAGTTAGAAAAGGATTTCAATTATTGTTGTTTATTTTATAGATTTCTAGCCACATTTATTTCATGGATTTCTGACTACATTCTATAGGATTCTTTTTTTTTTTTTTTTTTTCTCTTATCTTGTATTATAGACAATGATGTAGTTAGAATCTAAAATTAGTGGAAACTTAACCTATTTTTTTTTTTTTTTTACAAAATACGCATAATTGATGATAATTTTTATTATTGGATATCACAAATTTATGAGTATGATTATAAAACAATTCATATTTAAATAAATTTTAAGGGCATTTTGGTGCTTCCCCGAAAAAGAAAAATATCGTTTCACGTCTTTTTTTTATTCTATTTATTTGTATAAATCATGTACATTGTAATTCATAAATTCATACACTTAAATATGAGGAAAAAAATAACTTACATAAATTCATATCTCTACTATCACTGCAAACATCTAGAGATGAAAAAATAAGTAAGGAAATATAAATTTTAAATACAAAGTCTTTAGAAATATAAAGTAAATACATTTTACGAATATTTATAGTTAGAAAATGAAAGAAATAAATTAATAAAACAAGAAAATAAAGCAAAGAATAATACAAATTAATTTAGAAATTTTAAATATATATAATAAATTAGTGTAGTATCATATATAAACTATCTTATTTTAAATACATTAAAAAATTAATACAAAATTGCAAGACAAAGTAAAAATAATATGCATTATAAATAAAAAAGATCAACATATATTTATTATTTTATGATAAATAATACATAATTATTATATATTATATTTATATATATTTTTTAAATAAATAATTAGAGTGGGGGCCAGGCCCCCCTGGCACCCAATAGCTCCGCCGCTGATTATGGTAGAAGAATAAGAATTTTACCGGAAGAAGGTGAAGGCGTGAATTATTTATCTTCAATTTGGATGGGGCATTATTCACATTTACGGATTGATGTCTCCTGCGAATGACTAAGAAGAAGGGGAATACTGATTTTCACACACCCGTATTTTTTTTTTATGCATTTATTTCTTAATTTTTAGCCCTTAAAACAAGTAAATTAAAGTATAATTAACAAAATAAATAAATAAATGAGCAAAAGGAAAAAAAGAAATTATGAAAATCACTTGCTAAGAAAAAACCAAAAGTATGCATATGTAGGTCCGGGGATGTAACATAAATTTTCAAAATGATGTATTGATAGAATCTGCTCCAAAAACACTTTGATACTAGAAAATAATATGTGACTCACATTTCTCGAAATTCAAGTATATATAATCATGTAATAAAATCTCGACACCAGCATCCATTACCAACCAAAAGCTATTTACTCATCAACTCCCCCGAGTATCAGCTTTCTTGGAAACAAATACAATGCAACCACCCTAAGCCACAATCGTCTGGGAAAACATCCATAGTTCTTATTGTCTAGGAACTCGTCACAACAACAGTAGACCAAATATATGGATCAAATCACACAAGCCTCGTAACTAGGCACAACCAATCCTCTAACTCAAGTACTAGTCATAATGAACAACAACAATAGGCGTAGGCTAACTTGGGAACTACACGTAGCATCATCCAAGTCAAGTCTGAGAACTGCACTAATGCACCATCCAGACCCGTCTAGGATCTACACGTAGCACCATCGAAATGGTAATAGCATCCCTGAGAACTGCACTCATGCACTGTAACGCCCTGAAAATTTGAGAAAAAGTAAAGTTGAAAAATTGAAAGGAAAAAAAAGACTGTTTTACCCTTATAAAATTCAAAATGTTGGCTTTTTGACAGACACATTTTCTAGACAATTCGAAAGGACCGTTATGAAGGTCTTGGATTTCTGAGTCCATAGACATGCAGTTTGCCAAAATTGGAGATCAAATGGATTCAATATGAGTCAAAATGACTATGGGTAATATGGTAATTTTTGCACCAAGGGGTACTCTTGGATAATCTAGAATTCTCTTTTACCTTCTGATTTTCCCTCCAATTTCCTTAATCCCAATGACATATAGTTATATATATATATACATGAAGTGATGTATGTGGAGGGCGTTTCAGTGGAGCAGAACCGAACTAGGACAAAGGAAATAAAAATGAGAAACCAAGAAGAAAAAAAGAACAAACCCAAAATGATAAGGAAAGGAAGAAGGAGAGGAAGAAGAAGAGAAGAAAGGAGAAACCAGAAGTGAACTGAGGCGCGTCAGGAACCCCTTAGATGACCAAACCCATGAGGTCTAAAAAAAATGGCATGTGGAGGTTTAGACCATTTCGAGGGTCTTTATTAGGAAACCAAGGATATTAGGAGGTTGAGTGGACTCCTACGATCATCTTAAGTTCTAAGGATGTAGGTTTGCATGCGAAAATAGACTCAGAAGCAACCTTGAGTTTGGCTGTGAGTTTGTGATCGATTACTAAGAATTTACGGTAAATTTTTCATATTTTTAAAGTTATAGAACTATTATAAGGTTAAATTAGAAGATAGTGGTTGTGAAAAGGAAGAAAAATGATGAAAATCAAGGGATTTACGACCGAGTTGGGTGGGCCGACCCAAAACTAGGGAATCGGGTGAAGAAGAAAATGAACAGTAACCGTGTGTGGCCACCACGCTCAAAACAAAGGGGTGGCGTGTGCGAGCCCGTCCCACCATATTTTGTGGTGTGTTCGATATGGGTTTTTTAGTACTCTTTGATATGAATATAATGGTATAGGTTTCAAGGTAAATGGACATCGTTAGGACACAGTTTTGGTTGTTTGAAGGTATATGTTTATGTTTAACTTTAAGTTGATTACCATTAACTTTGGGACTTAAAACCTAAGGTGAATTTATATGATGGAAAGAGTTAATTATTGTGAATATCCTAAATGATGGAAAGAGTTACTTATTGTGAAAATTTTAAACTTAATGAATTTAATATGTATTCTAAACTAATGTGAATTTAATTATGATTTTATATTAATATGGATATTTACTTATCCTATTAATTGTCTATATGGTATCAGAGTAAGGTTATTGGATCTTTTGTTTATAAGATATAAATTCCATATATAGTTACGTTAATTACATGATTTATATGATATTGGTCGATTGTGATTTTAAAATGATTTGATAATGTGATGAAAATATTTGAAGTGCATGTATTATGAGATTTATTATTGTTGATACCATATCAGACCGAGCAACGGACTTGGAAAACACTATATTGGACCACGAAGTAAACCCATCAAGAAGGCTTCAAAGGTCACACAAAGCTCACCATCAAGGCCCATGCCTAAAAGGCCCACCACTAGGCACATGACCAAGGCCCTAGCTCTTGCATATATAAAGAGAACTATCACCCTCATTTGGGGGATCCCCTTCTCTCATTAGAGAAACCACACTATCTCTCATTTTGAGAGCTCTCCCTTCTCTCTACACTTCCCTTTCTCTCTCTAAAAGGCTCTAAGCCTATTGTATCATATACAACAAACACTATTATACTAATGAGAATGGGGTTACACCGTGGATGTAGCCTGATTTGGGTGAACCACGTACATGCTTTTGTTCTTGGGTGAGTGCGGTCTTCCTACTTCTAAGTTGGAACATTTTATGATTCAACAGTTTGGCGCCGTCTGTGAGAATCATAACAAAAAATTATGTCGGTTCTCTCTCTTCCTCATGCCTGCAGAACCCACAAACCCCAGAATTCCGAGCACCTACTAAGGAATCAGCTTTGATCTTCTGAGAATTTTTTCTCTCTTCCGAGAATTTTTTCAGCAGGGTACCATTGAGTTCCAACTGTGACACCGATTGGTGTTGACCGCTCTATACAACCTTTCATGGTCAATCATCAAGGCCCCAGAACCCTTCAGGGCATCACCACAACTCGGCCAAACCAAATCGACCTACACCAACTCGGCCTACTCAACTCGGCCACCAAAAATAAAAACAATTTTTTCCTTTTATTTTTGGGCTTGGGCAGGGTACCACTGAGTTCCAAATGTGACACCAATTGATGATGACCGCTCTGTGAAACCTCTCATGGCCAATCATCAAGGCCCCAACACCCTTTAGGGCACCACCACAACTCGGCCAAACCAACTCTACTTACTCAACTCGGCCAAACCAACTCGGCCTACCCCAACTCTGCCAAACCAACTCGGCCATCCAAAAAAAAACTTTTTTATTTTGGGCTTGAGCACTTACATTTTTCCAACACACCAATCAACCTACTCAACTCGGCCAAATCAACTCGGCCTACCCCAACTCGGTCTACTCAACTCGGCCTTCCAAAAAAAAACTTTTTTATTTTGGGTTTGGGCACTTACATTTTTCGAACACACCGAGCGGCCTACTCAACTCAGCCAAACCAACTCGGCCTACCTCAACTCGTCCTTCCAAAAAAAAAAAAACTATTTTGGGCTTGGGCAATTACATTTTTCCAACACACTGAGTAGCCTACTTAACTCCCCCAAACCAACTCAGCCTACCCCAACTCAGCCTTCTAAAAACACTTTTTTATTTTGGGCTTGGGCACTTATATTTTTCCAACACACCAAGCAGCCTACTCAACTCAGCCAAACTAACTCGGTCTTCCAAAAAAAAATTATTTTGGGCTTCGGCACTTACATTTTTCCAACACACCGAGCGGCCTACTCAACTTGTCCAAACCAACTCGGTCCACCCAACTCGGCCTTCCAAAAAAACTTTTTTATTTGGGCTTAGCCACTTACATTTTTCCAACACACCAAGCGACCTACTCAACTCGGCCAAACCAACTTGGCCTTCCAAAAAAACTTTTTATTTTGGGCTTGGGCACTTACATTTTCTCAATACACCGAGCGTCCTACTCAACTCGGCCAAAACTAACTTGGCCAACACCCACTCAACCAAACAAATTTGGCCACACAAAAAAAAAAAACTACTTTTTTTTTGGGTTTGGGCACTTCCCCTTTTTTCAGCCCATTGAGCGGCCAACTCAACTCGACCAGCTCGGCCCACGAGTCGACACCACCATCAACACTACTCTGTCATGAAAAATCGGATGAGCGGCCAACCACACTCAGCCAACTAGGACTCATCAACCCCAACTTCTATCTCGGTATGACCACCAGCCGAATAGATTTTGTTCTACTCTTCCACAACTTCTATCTCGGTATGACCACCATCCGAATAGATTTTGTTCTACTCTTCCACAACTTCTATCTCGGTATGACCACCATTCGAATAGATTTTGGTCTGCTCTCCATCTACGATTTGAAGGCTCTAACTCAGCTCACACCACGAGCTCTGCTCTTCCTCTTGTCTTACGAAACCAACTCGGCTCACACCATGGGAGACTGTAATGACCCGTTCTGGAAATTGGGATTTGATTAGTGGTTAATGATGAATTAGTGAAGTTAATCGGTGATTAGTTCGATGATTTGGGACGGACGGTACGAAATGACGGGTTTACCCCTAGAATCGGGCGAACGGTTGACTTTTGGTTTGAGTGGTCAACCAGGCTTTGACCGATGACTGTGACATAGTTCGGGATGTCACGAGTTCATAGATAGGTGGCACGTCCGATTCCGACATCTGATGAGGAAGTTATGACGTTCGGAACGTCGAAGGTATTTTGGTAAATTGGTTGAAATAGGGCAAATGGTTGACTTTTTAGACGACAAGTGATTGTCACACAGTTCGAGGACCGTTAGGTAGGTCTCGATCTCCTGAATACAACGACAGGTGGAATGCGTCAATTGGAGGTCGGACGACAGAGTTACGAGTCTAGGAACTTGAGGGGTAAAATGGTAAATTGTGAAGGCAGGGGCATTTTGGTCCTTTACTGTCTAGGAATCTGTGCCTAGTAAATTTGGGACACTTGGCTACCTCAGGAAGGGTTACTCACAGAAATTTGGACACATGGCCCCCTCTGGAAGGCCGTGGAACTCTCACTCACCACCTTACATTGTTTTAAACTATGGAACAGTTTGGTTCAAAAGAAAAACAGAGTGAACCTTCCACCATTTCCCTCGATCTTCATCCCTTGGCCCTGCTTAGTGAGTGAAACCCAAAGTGTAGAGGATGAGTTGAATGGTGGTGCCACCATAAAGCGTGGCCGTGGACTGCGGTCCTAACCGTGAGGCAAAACAAAACAGAGGAGATGTGGAAACCGTGAGGAACCAATAACCTTATCATCTGTAAACATGGCCTTTAACCTCTGGTTCCTGAATAGAAGTTGATTGGGAGGTTGAGACGAGCTCCCTGGAGTCGATGTTGAAGCTTGAGGAAGAAGGTAAGTTATAGCCCTATGAAAATCGAATTTGAATGCAAAAATGGTAGATCGTGTTTCAAGGGTTTATACTTCATTTGATTAAGGGGAAAAAGTTCTGGATGTAAAAAGGGAATGAATGGACCTGGAAGCACAGATTGGGGTGGCCGGAATATTGAGGACGCAGAAGAGGATTTCTGGTTTTCTTCTTCAATTCGAGCAGGTAATAAACAGGTCTTAATTTCATAGTTTAATGAACTAGATCACTTGTAGGGATGAGGACGAAGCTAGTGGGATCAACGGGGTCGAAAAAAATGGAAAAACGAGAAAGAACCATGACCGCCGGTTTGGATGGGTCGGGCTGAATCGAACCGAACCGGTGTGGACCCGGTTCGGCGAGAGGACAGGGATGAACAATGTCGACCTGTGAGGCCCGCGTGTAGCCCCTTTGGGTGGCACGTGTGGGCGCGTGGCACAATTTTTGAGGATGGTTCCAACACAACTCTTAAGGTATTCGATGTAACGAATATTTTGGCACTGGTTTCGAGTCGATCGGACATCGTCTCGCAAGGTTTCGGGATGTCCGAAGATTTTAGGGCTCGTTTAAAAATAGTTAAAAATTTGGGAAAACTACGGGACTTTAATATGAACATTGTGAAGTAGTTAGTGACCTTATTATGGGATTTGGACAGGTTCGGGAAAGCCAGAGATAGTGGATTGGCCGAGAACAGCGTAAGTGCACGCTTATCGAGGCAGCAACGTAATGGTCTGTGAGTGGACTTTTCTTTCTAACCCTTGATGCATGCATAAATGTTTTTATATGTTTTCTATACGTGATTTCTATATTTGAGAATTGATATTGATGATTTACGGTTTTGCACGGATTTCAAGATAAGTATGTATTTGCACGTTTTACGAGATATGGTTTTATGCTGTGATTTGATAAAGGTTTCGATACCATGATTTTGATGATTGGATTTTAGGATTTGAAATATGATTTGATTTCAGTGATTTATAATGTATTTTGGAAAGTGATTTCGGGCTCGAAACCCTGTTCATGTGGTTTCGATAAACGAGATTTCGATTTTGGAATCGGATTTTGGAAAGATGATTCTTGACTCGGTTTTGAAACTTGAAAGGAAATTCTGGATTTGGGTTCGGGATGATAGTTCCGGATGCTAGCTTATGGAATCATTATTGTGAATTTGGATATGGATTTTCTATGGTTTCACTTGGTTGAAAAATGGTTTTGGGTTTAAAGACCCGGAAAAAGAAAATGGCTGGATCAGGTTTTGAGTTTAATGACTCGGTTGATTGACGGGGGAGGGCCCTGGATTGATATGTTTTGAGTTTAAATACTCGGTTATGATATCCCCCGAGGCCTGTTGATTATTTTTTGAGTTTAAAGACTCGTTGATATCCCGGGAAGGCCTGATTATGCGCATGGTTTTGAGTTTAAAGACTCGGGCGCACTTGAGATCCAGCAACTCGCATGATTGATGTTTTTCACTGGTTTTCATATGTTTTGGGCAGTGGCGCAGATGATTTGGATTTGATGAGTTTTGGGCTGAGTTCCCATATCTTGATGAGGATTTATGATTTTGGGCTGAGGCCTTGGATTTGAATTAACGGAGTTGAGGAAAGGAAATGATTCTGGTTTTCAATAATGGTTTTCTTATCACGAATATGAAATGGTTTTATGGAATGAGTTTTATATGCATGCATTGGTTTTTAAATGGAGGGTATAAATGTACTTTTCTATAACCTGTTTCCAGAATGTATTGATCATTTTTGTCCACTCACAGTCTTTTTATGTTTTTGATACCCTCCAGGTTGTTATGGTGCAGGCTGTTGGTCGAGAGAGAGACGGAGACGTCACACACGCGATCCACAGTAGAGTCTGCACGCTCTGGGAAGTCCGGAAGTTTTAAATGGTTCATTTTGGAATCCCTTGTTTAACTTACGTGTCACATGAAGGTTGGACATCTGTTTAGCATTCGTGTCACGCGTAAGATAGACGGGAGCATGACTTAGCCCTTAATCCAGGGGGATTGGGGGTGGGTCGTGTCAGAGACCGCTAGGTAACACTTCGAAACATACACTTATGAACATCATAAACATCATACGCATACATACCAAACATACACGAATTCATACATGCCGAGTTTACATGTCAAACATACATACTCGTACATACTAAGAATACATAAACTCATACCTACAACATTTGGCCTACGACTTAAACAAAAAATTTAGAGCATACACCAGCTCAACACGTACTGAGCTGCTCAACACATTACCGAGTTTACATCCGCTCAACACATTACTGCACTACTAAACATTTGGCCTCAACTCGAACATTAGAGTACAGGCAACTCGGCCTAAACTCAACACTCGGCCTTTGCTCAAAACATTATCGAGCATACACTAGCTCAACACATACCGAGCTACTCAGCATATTACTGAGTATGCATTTACTCAAAACATACCGAGTATATATTTGCTCAATACATTACCAAGCTACTCAACACATTACTAAGTATCAATCTGTTCAACACATACTGAGCTGCTCAATACATTATCGAGCATACACTCACTCATCACATTACCGAGTTACTCAATACACTAACAAGTATACATCTGCTCAATACATATTGACCATATCTTCACTCACCACATTACGGAGGCCAAAATCAAAGCTAAACTTAGCTATCTTGCTAACTGGCACACATAAAATACACAAGCACTCGAAGACATTTCATCTCGTACACGGGATCATACTTACTAGGGGACTACCAAAGCACAATCACTACAAAATTACCAACTCAGACGTTCAACAAACTACAAAAGTTTTCCTCTCAGTATCCTACCTCGACCGAGGACTTGGGGGACTCATGATAGTACACCAAGCAAAACAGCGAATGAAAACAAAGGAGTTGCTCGGTCATGGCACTTTGGAAGTCCTCAATCGAGGTAGTCCACCTCAGTCAAGAACTTAGGGGACTTTTGTTGACACCATATTGGACTGAGCAACAAACTTGGAAAATACTACATTGGACCACAAAGTAAGCCCATCAAGAAGGCTTCAAAGATCATACAAAGCTCACCATCAAGGCCCATGCCTAAAAGGTCCACCACTAGGCACACGACCTCAACCCTAACTCTTGCCTATATAAAGAAAACTATCACCCTCATTTGGGGATCCCCTTCTCTCATTAAAGAAACCACTCTCTCTAACTTTGAGAGCTCTTCCTTCTCTCTACACTTCCTTTTCTCTCTCTAAAAGGCTCTAAGCCTATTATATCATGTACAACAATCACTATTATATTAATGAGAATGGAGTAGCAATGTGGACGTAGCCCAATACGGGTGAATCACGTACATGCTTGTGTTCTTGGTGAGTGCAGTCTTCCTACTTATAAGTTGGAACATTTTATGCTTCAACAATTATGAATGGTGTTTGGACTAAAGTCCGGTTTGATTATTTTGGTTTGACTTGAATTTAGAGTCATGGCTATTGTGTGATTCATGTGACAAGGATTCGGATTTGGTTTTCCAGATGATTGACGAATTATGAGAATTCAATGATTAAAGATGAATTTTGAGAATTTTGGAATGAATGTATGTGGTAGACGTGAAATTAATTTTTGAGGAATTTATATGTATATTTTTGTCACTCTATTACACGAATTAGAATATGAGATGAATATCAATATTAGTGTATTTTCAATGGTGAATTACGAGGAATGGTAATATTTACAAAATTACATGTATAATTAATAAAATATCATGATATGATTGATGATACGAATGATGGGTTGGATGTGAGCGGTAACCCCGCAAGAATGAGTTTATTTTGGTTAAATGAATAAGAAGGAATAATGATAAATCTTGTAATATCTTTTTTCTGACAAGAGTCATCAAACGGGAGTAAGATCGGCTCGATTTCCAATGAAATTAGGGGCAGGTACTATCATGCACCACCTGGGCCATGTCCAGGAACTGCACTTACTCACCATCTGGACACATACTAGTATCATATGAGCATGATGATTGTAACGCCCCGAAACATCGAGTGTTGTATTTAAATAATATTATATTAGAAATTGTCGATTTCACCCCTAATAGTAATCTTATTGACTTTTTTTACTTTGTTGATTTACGTTTTCTTTGACCACGAATACATAGGACTCGAAATGTTGATTTCATAAATGGTTAGTTTTCGTTGATCGGACTTCGAGGGTTGATGTTACGACCTAGAATCTATGAGGGGCATTTTGGTCATTTGCCACCACAAGGGTAATTTGGTCTTTTTCTTACCCTATGGAACTCTCTAGAGGATCAATGGGAGATTGCCACATGTCCTTGATCATTTTGGGGAAGGTGTCACCGCCTACCCGTGGATATTTTTGTGGGTGTGTTTAGTTGGTGATCAGTCGGGGAGGAATTAAGAAAAGAAAACAGAGAAAAGAAGGAGAAGAGAAGAAGGAAGAAAAAAGATAAAGAGAAAGAAGAAAACAAAGGAAATAGAGAGAGATTGTGAGCTTGAAATACTCAGAGGGTGATCGTGAGAAAAGGATAAGCTGAGAAGGGAAAATCTGTGAATTCGAAGGAACTTCATGCACCAGGGTTTACTGCGAGAAGGACTTAAGATTAGGGTGACATTTTGTGAGTTTGTACGAGACTCCATTGCGACTGGGAAAAAGTGCTAGACGTGGAACCTGCCTAAAAACCATAGTTGAATTTCTAGGAAAACTTTAGAAGCCCGTGTATGTTTATGCAACCACATTTTCTCGTTTTTGGATCAGTATGGCTAGTCTAGGGATTGATTAGGTGAGTTTGGTCGAACAAAAAAAGGAAAAGACGAAGAAATGCGGGTTTTAGACCTGAGTCGACCAGCTGGACTATAAGCCCCGAAACCAGAGAAACTGGTCGACCCGTCGAGAGGTTGAAGACGATGATGTCATCAGATGATATTATCATGATGCTAGAAGATGACATATTGATGACATCAGCAACTAACACGTGGAGGAGGCTCAGTGGTGCCAAGTGGAACACTTCAGAGGTGCCACGTGGCACATGTCAGAGGCGCCATGTGGCAGGTGCCATAGGCACTACGTGGCATGATATCAGACGTTGTTAGACATCAGGTGACGTCAGTAGGTACTATAGAACGCGTGTGTGCACGTGGGGGTCGCACGTGCGAGCGTGTGGCTGCATATAAAATGGTCGCTGGACTTCTACCAGCACGTGGGCACAATTCCCAAGACACATTGACGCGTATTCGATAGTTTTCAACCTTCTAAATCCAATGATGGTGATTTCGAGGCGATCAGACACCGTCACAAGGGGTTTTAAAGGGTTTTTAGTGTGTATATCTCGCATTTTAAAATTCGTAAAAATTCGTATGTAAATCTCGGGACTTAGGGTTTCCTTTGAGAAATATTTTAGGACTTTTATGATCTAAGAATGGTATTTATTGACAGGCGATACAATTTCAGGAGCTAGGGAGGAGCAACCAAATCGCAGTAGAGCGACGATATCATACTTGTGAGTGGACTTTTCTTCATTTGTATTTTATGCATGCTTACCTAATTATTTTAAGTGGTTTTCCTATGCGAACTATTATGTGAGGTCCTAATTATTTTATGTACGATATCATACGAGATTTTGGCATGCTGGGTGATTTGGGCTTAGGCCCGTATTTCAGATTTGATTTCGGTCTTTGGACTGAGCTTTGGTTATGAATTTGATATACGATATAGATTGGTGATTATTGAGTGTAGTGATTAGGTGTTGATTCTGGAAATGTGATTATGCTTGATGTGATGTGACGTGGTTAATAACCCCCCCCCCCCCCCCCTCCCCCTTGAAATGCCGATTGTGATGCCTAGTCTCAGACGTCAAGTCTGGGACTCCGTTTGTTCCCGAGTGATATTAGCCTACCGGTAGCGCACATTGACATGATGATCTAGCTTTCAGGCAATGAGGATGGATTGACAAATGGTATATGGTTGTCGACCTGATCCTGATATGTTTTTACATGTTAACTTTCTTTATATCATTATTAGATTTCTTATAAGTGCACATGTCTGGAGCTCTCTCAGTTGATTATCTATTTTACTAAAAGTTCTTAGTTCCGGTATGCATGCCTAGTTTTATAAAATGAAGGGTTACTTGTGTGTTTTAAATAGATTTTCAGAATTGTTTTACTATATGTTTATTTCTTTTTTTTCGCCCACTCACAATTTCGTGTTTTAAAATTATTCTCCATGTCGTGATGAGGAATCGGGGATCGGGTTTGTTACCGGAGGCATATAAATAAGTTGGACTCTACGCACTCTATAGTTTTCTAGGGTAGAACTAGACTTTCCTCTTTGTGTGTATTTAATGGTACTTATCTCTATAACCAGTTATAATATCCCTTGTCTGACAGAAATATGTTAGTTATCGCTTGTACCTTGCATTAAACTAGTTTGGTTGAATTATCTGACAGATGGGAGCAAGATCTCCTCGGTTATCCAGAAGGGGTCCTGTTAATGATCGTGGAAAAGCAGTTCACAAAACTAAGAAAACTCATTTAACGTAAATTCTTGACCTAATACCAAGCTAAAATATATTCAAAACCAGGCTTAAGCCCAAAATACCATTTCCACAAAATACCGAAAAATAACCGTCTCCATAACCAATAAATCCAGAAAATTTTCAGATCATCATTTCAAACTCATACTCAAATCATTGCAACATAAATCATTCAATAAAACAATTAAAATATTTAACTTTGCATGTATTGTAATTTATAAAAACAAAGTTCACTCACTGATTGTCCAAGCGACTTAATTCTGAACAGTACGCTTCTAGAAGCTATCTAACCTTCAAGTTTCGGCCATGCTTCAAAGGCCCTTTAAGTAGCCCTTCCGCGCCTGAGTCCATCGAGGATTAAGGTACTGGGGGCCTTTGTATCATGTTCTTACGTCCCAAACCACCAATTCCCAGTTTTGGGTTCATGGGTTTTTCCACCCTCCATCCACCTTTATTTCTCCTATTTTTTCCTTCTTCTCTTTCTTTTTTTGGTTTTCAGTTTCCTTTCTCTCCTGGTTTTCTAGTTGTTCCTCTTTCCGTCACTACTTCAGTTTCACAAGTTTGAAAACACACACATACTACAATATATATATATATATATATATATACTAAGTTGGTGTACAAAGAGAGAGGGAAAGTGATAAGGTGGACATTTGTCACATTCTCACTAAAATCAACAAATATCATGACTTGTGAAATTACCAAAATGCCCTTAATGCCAAATTACCAAAATACCCCTAATAATTTCATACTCGTAACACCTTTATCTGGTCTCTGATTTTGATGTGTCTCTTGTCTACGATTCAAGACTCTGAGATCTACGCAACAGTCCTCACAAAAAGATGAAAAGGTACCCAGAGTAAAAAGTCAACTTTTGACCTATAAGGGAAAAATTATCAATTCCCTTTCAAAAATTTCGAAAATTACCTTTTTTCGAATTTTTGGATCGTTGCAATTCACCCCCTTTAAAGAATTTCGTCCTCGAAATTCAAACTCGTTTGTCCGACAACTGGAATTACCGGATCCACAATAATGTCTTGGATTCCTGCCGAACCTTAATTCGATATTCAGAACTGTAATCGATATTTCCACCATCCGGCTCCTTCCGAGTCCTAGTCCAAAATTATGATTCTGTTCGAGTTCTAATCTGATATTTCATAAACCATGCCACCACCAGCTAAGAGTGTTAATCGGTTTTTCAGCTCGATTTTTTTACCGAAACCGGTTGGGGAATCTGTTCCGTTCAATTCAGTTTTTCCTCCAATGCGGTTCGATTCGGTTTTTCTCCTATTCATTTCAGTTCGGTTTGGTTTCGGTTTCGGTTAAAACTGGTGTTTTTTTTTTCAAATTATGGTGCATCGGTTCGGTTGAACCGGTTCAATTTTCTCTAAAAACTTTTTTTTTGTACTTTTATATAATAATCAATATTTATTATCTAATTAATGTCCATTACAACCTAATTAATGTTTATTACAACTAATCAATATCCATTACAACTAATCAATGTCCATTACAAAGTAACCTAAAATATTTTGGTTCGGGTCGATTTGGTTCGGTTTGATTTTTAGGTCCATTCGATTCGGTTAGGTTCGGTTTGGTGTTCTCATACCAAAAATTGAAACTGAACCGATTCGGTTCTTTTCGATTTAGTTCTGGTTCGGTTCGACTTTTCGGTCGATTTTTTCCAACTAATTAACAGGGCTACCACCAGCGTGCCTAGTCACCAAATAGAAACATTGTTGGGTGTACCAGATCCAACAGAGGATCTTAATCACCTCAAAACCTTAATTACTCATTCTAACCGAGGAATATACTTATCTATCTTATATGGGTCCAACTTGCCAGTAAATACTATGACTCTAACCTTTGGGCTCACCCACTATCCGGACCAAAACAATCCTCCTCTACTGGAGCACATTATCTAATATCCGACTCACATAATCGAGGGTCCATCTGATCCCCAGATCTATCCTGGGATCAAGTGTACTCCTCACGTATCTATCTCATCACCAGCTGATGCATGGGGCTCACAATTTGGAGGCATGACACTAGAAAACACAATTCAGTACCAACCTTGCTCTGTTACCAAGTTGACAGGACCTGCTCCGAAAATACTTTAATAATCACACTGGTCCTACTCTCGTCTGAAAAACGATCTAAAATACTGAAACTACCCTTCACACTTGTTTTACAAGGGATGCTCTCACTTATTTACTGTTCATGCCTAAACCTCTCAATCTGCCCCGATTTCTGTGCAATGGCCCTAGAGGGTCAAAACCCATTAAAAGGTGTTAGTGGATAAAAATAAACAGTTAAAACACAATTTTCGAGGAAAATAAACATTTACTCTCCATTTTTATAAAATATGCATGAAGAGAATAAAACATAAACAAACAAACAATCAGATTCCTAATCAAACAAATCATAGACCGTGGGACCACAAACTCATGAAACACCAAGAAATAGCTCGTGGCCCACCTTTCTCGAAATCCACGTCTATAGAACCATGTAACAAAACCAAGACACCAATATCTATAGCCAACTAAGAGCCAATCAACAATTCAGTCACTAACTCCCACGAGCATCAGTTGTCTGAGAAACAAACACAATGCAACCACCATGAGCCATGATCGTTTGGGAAAACACCCATAGCTTCGACAGTCTGGGAACTCGTCACAATAATAGTAAACATAATCCATGGATAAAATCACACAAATCTCATAACCAGGCTGACAGGACCCACCCTCAATCCCCCGGGATTAAGGGCTAAGTCATGCTCCCGTCTAACTTACGCATGACATGAAGGCTAAACTGACGTCTAACCCCCATGTGACACGTAAGTCCGACAAGGGATTTCCAAACGCACCGCTAAAACGTCCGGACATTCCCAGAGCGCACAGACTCTATTGTGGATCGCGTGTGTGATGTCTCTGTCCTTCTCTATCACCAGCCTGCACCGCAACAACCTGGAGGGTATCGAAAACATGAAGAGACTGTGAGTGGACAAAATAAATAGTAATGTCAGAAAACAGTTATTAGAAAACATAATTTATACCCTCCACGCAAAAAACAATGCATACATATAAAATCCATGTTATGGAACCATTTCATATCAAAAGCCATCAATGAAAACCATTCTTGAAAATCTGAATCCTTTCCTTTTCTCAAACTCGTAATTCAAATCCAGGGTCTCAGCCCAAAATCACAAACCAATCTCAAAGTACGGGAACTCAGTCCCAAAACTCAACAAATCCAATTCGTCCGGGCCACTGCCCAAAACATCTGAAAACCAATGAAAAACATCAATCATGCGAGTTACTGGATCTCAAGTGCACCCGAGTCTTTAAACTCAAAATCATACGCATAATCAGGTCTTCCCGGGATATCAACGAGTCTTTAAACTCAAAACACAAGCACAGGCCTCAGGGGATATCATAACCGAGTCTTTAAACTCAAAACATATCAATCCAGGGCCCTCCCCCGTCAATCAACCGAGTCTTTAAACTCAAAACCAGATCCAGCGGTTTTTTTTTTCTTTTTTCGGGTCTTTAAACCCAAAACTATTTTTCAATCAAGTGAAAACCACAGAAAATCCATATCCGAATTCGCAACAATGATTCTGTAAGCCGGCATCCGGAACCATCATCCCGAACCCAAATCGAGAGTTTCCTTTCAAGTTTCAAAACTAATCTGAAACATCATTTCCAAAATCCAATTCCAAAACTGAAATCTCGTTTATCAAAATCACATGAACAGGGCTCCAAGCACGAAATCACTTTCCAAAATCCACTTTAAATCATTGAAATCAAATCATATTTTAAAGCCCAAATCAAATCATCAAAACCATGATCAAATCGCTATATAAATCGAAACCTCATAAAACGTGAAAATACGTAAATATCTCGAAATACGTTCAAAAAGGTCAAGCATCAAGATCATAATCAAAATCATAGAATCACATATAGAAAACATATAAAAACATATATGCATGCATCATAAGTTAGAAAGCAAAGTCCAGTCACAGACCATTTCGCAGCTGCCTCGATATACTTGCACCTATGCCTTTCCCGGCCAATCCACTATCACCGGCTTTCCCGAACCTGTCCAAATCCCATAATAAGGTCACTAACTACTTCATAAAGCTTATACAAAAACCCCGTAATTTTTCTGAATGTTTAACTATTTTTAATCGAGCCCTAAAACCTTCGGACATCCCGAAACATAGCGAGACGATGTCCGATCGACTCGAAACTAGTCTCAAAATGTTCGTTACATTGAATACATTAAATCACATGTTGAACACATGCCCAGAATAGGCTCCACGTGCCCTCACGTGCGCCCAAAGTGGTTGCACGTGGGAGCCACGCGCCTGCTACAATGTCATCGTCTTCCTCAGGTCGACCCAGTTCAGGCCAGGTCAGACCGATCTCTGCAACTCGAACCGGCATGGCCGGTTTTCATCCAATTTTAACCCGTTTTCAGTCCTAATTAGCCCATTAGTTTCCTCCTTTCATTCCTAACCAAATCACCTGATCAAAACATGGAATTCAAGGCTAGAAATTACCTCCCAAATCGAAGAAATTCCTTCATTTTTCATCCTCTGTGTTCTTGCACCTCCGACCATCTTTGGCCCTAATTCCTCTTCCATCAACTCATCATCACATTCAAAACCTTTCCTAATGACTCATTAGGACTATTAGTCACACAATCTTCAACTGCCATTTTAGAATTCAAATACGGCTTCTTCGAGTTTTTCCACTTACCGTCAACCTGAGGTCTCGAAAACCAGATCTGCCACTTCCTCCCAACCTCAGACACATTCCTCGATGAATCAAATCGATCATCAGCCCTTCTAACCAACTTTTCCAATTCGAACATAAACAGGGAACTGCTCGGGTTTTTCTCAGTTTCACTGCCGTACTCCGTCGTCGTGCCTCGATGTGGCCACCAAGCGTCTCAGCACAGCCTCCCTTCCAACTTTCCTTCACATCCCATCTTCATCTTATCAGGTTTGAGAGGGTTGGGTTTCCACAATCGTCTTTGTCTCTGTTTTTCCCCCCGTTTGTAAAACCACACACACACACACATTGTGCACGAGTTTAAATTCAGCCTCAGGCTTCTACACCCATCCAGACCCAACCATGTGTCCAACACCTAGTGGGCACCAATCCCAAGGTAAGCCATGTGTCCACAGATAACAGGCATTAATCCCTAGGCAGTGGAAAAGACCAAATTGCCCCTACATGACAAATTACCATTTTGCCCCTCACGTTCCTAGACCTATAACGTTATCATCCGAACTCCAACGAACGCATGCCGCCTGTCGTTGTATTCAGGGCATCGAGATCTACCTAACGATCCTCGCATTACGTGAAAAGTGCATATCGTTTGAAAAGTCAACAAATTGCCCCTTTTTAACCAAATTACCAAATTACCCTTAAACTTCTGAATGTCATAACTTCCTCCTCGGATGTTAGAATCGAACGTGCCACCTGTCTATGAACTCATGATGTCTCGAACTACGTCACGGTCATCGGTCAAAGTCCATTTGGCCGTCCGAACAAAAAGTCAACATTTTTGCCCATTCTAGGGGCAAAACTGTCATTTTGCACTGTCCGTCCGAAATCACCCACCTAATTACCGATCAACTTCACTAATCCGTCATTAACTACTAATCCAATCCCAATTTCTGGGACGGACTGTTATACAGGCACAACTAATCCTCAAACTCAAGTACTAGTCACAATGAACAACAACACTACACATAGGCTAACTTGGAAACTGCACGTAGCACCATCTGAGTCAAGTTCGGGAACTGTACTAATGCACCATCCGAACACATCTGGTGCCGGCACGTAGCACTATCCATATGGTACTAGTATCCTCAAGAACGCCACTCACGCATCATCAAGATCATGTTCTGTAACTGCACTTACGCACCATTCAAACACATACTAGTATCATACGAGGATGATGATCGTGGTAAAACAGTTCACAAAACCGAGAAAATTCTTGACTTAATACCAAACCAAAATACATTTAAAATCGGGCTTAAGCCCAAAATACCATTTCCACAAAATACCGTGACAACAGTCTCCAGAATTAATAAATCTAGAAAATCATCAGCTAATTATTTTGAAATCATACTTAAATCATTGAAACATAAATCATGCAATAAAACAATTAAAATATTTAGCTATGCATGCATCGTAATTTATAGAAATAAATTCCACTCATCGACTGTCCAAGCTACTCAATTTCGAACTGCACGCTTCTGGAAGCTATATAACCTTCAAGTTTTGTCCATGGCTCGATGGCCATTTCTGTAGCCATCTCGTGCCTCAGTCTATCAAGGATTACGTCCTTCATGGTCATTTGAGTCTAAGGAAGGTATTAGGGACCTTTCCATCATGTTCTAACTTCCCCAACCATCCATTCCCAGTTTCAGGTTCATGAGTCTTTCCACTCCCCACCCCCCACCCCTCGGCATTTCTCCTTTTTTTCTTCTTTCTTCTCTTTCACTTTTTTGTTTGTTTTCTATTTCTTTTATTTCCTGGTTATTTGGTTGTTCCTTTTTCATTCACCGTTTAAGTTTCACAGGTTTTAAATCACACTCATACTACAACATGTGTGTGTGTGTGTGTGTGTGTGTGTGTGTGTGTGTGTGTGTGTGTGTGTGTGTGTGTGTGTGTGTGTGTGTGTGTGTGTGTGTGTGTCTGTGTGTGTGTGTGTGCGCGCGCGTGTATATATATATATATATATATATATATATATATATTTCTAAGTTGGTGCATAAAGAGAGAGGGAAAATGATAAGGTGGACATTTGTCACCTTCTCACTAAAATGAGCAAATATATTGACTTGTGAAATTACCAAAATGCCCCTAATGCCAAATTACCGAAATATCCTTAATAATTCTAGACTCATAACACCCTTACCCGATCTTTGATTTTGATGTGTCACCTATCTACGGATTCAGGACTCCGAGATCTACATATTGGTCCTCATGAAAAGTTTCAAACAGTATCCGGAGCAAAAAATCAACTTTTGACCTACAAGCAAAACTCATCAATTACCTTTTAAATTTTTTGGAAATTACCTTTTCTAACTTTCTGGATCGTTACAATCTACCCCCTTTCACTAAATCCAAAAACTCATAAAACACCAAGAAATAACCAATGGCCCACATTTCCTTAAACCCACGTCTCTATAACCATATAACAAAACCTGGACACCAATATCCATAACCAATCAAAAGCCAATCAACAATTCAATCACCAAATCCGCCGAGCAATGGTCGACTAGGAAACAAACACAATGCAACCACCTTGACCTACGATCGTATGGAAAAACACCTCTAGTTTCGATTGTCTGGGAACTTATCACAACATCAGTAGATATAATCCATGGATCAAATCACACAAATCTCATAACCAAGTATAACCAATCCTTAAACTCAAGTGCATGTCACAATGAAAAATAGTATTATATGTAGGCTAACTCTGGAATTGCACGTAGCACAATCCGAGTCAAGTCTCGGAATTGCACTACGCACCATCTCAACACGTATGGGAACTACACGTAGCACCATCTATACTGTAATATAATCCCCTGGAACTGCACTTATGCACCATCCTGGTCATGTTTGGGAATTGCGCTTACGCACCATCCAGACACGTACTACTTTCATACGAGAATGATGATCGTGGAAAAATAGTTCACAAAACTAATCAAACTCATTTAACATAAATTCTTGACTTAATACCAAGCCAAAATACATTCAAAATGGGGCTTGATCCCAAAATATCATGTCCACAAAATACCGTAAAATAACCATCTCTAGAACCAATAAATCCAGAAAATCATCATATAACCATTTCTGAATAATCATTTCGAAATCATACTCAAATTATTGGAACATAAATCATGCAATAAAACATTTAAAATACTTAACTATGCATGCATCCAAATTTATAAAAACAAAGTCTACTTACAGACTATCCAAGCGATTCAATTCCGAACTGTACACTTCCGAAAGATATAAAACCTTCAAATTTTGGTCATGGTTCGAAAGTCATTTCTACATCCAACCTGTGCTTGAGTCTATTGAGGATTATATCTTTCATGGTCACCTGAGTCCAAGGATGGTACTAGGACCTTTGTATCATGTTCTAACATCCTAAACCACCCATCCCCAATTTCGGGTTAACGGCTCTTTCCAACCTTCCTCCCTCTTCGTTTTTCCTATTTTCTTCCTTCTTCTCTTTCTCTACCCTCTCTCTTTCTGGTTTTCTGTTTTCTTTCTCTCCTGGTTGTATGGTTGTTCCCCTTCCTTCACCATTTAAGTTATATATATATATATAATACTAATTTGGTGCACAAAGAGAGAGGGAAAGTGATAAGGTGAACACTTGTCACATTTTCACTAAAATCTGCAAATATCTTGACTTGCGAAATTACCAAAATGCCCATAATGCCAAATTACCAAAATACTCATAATAATTCCAAACCTGTAACACCCTTATCCAATCTCTGATTTTGATGTGTTGTACGTATACGAATTCAGGACTCTAAGATCTATGTATAGCCCTCACGCAAAAAGTCAATGTTTGACCTACACGTGCAAATCATCAATTCACTTTTAAAATTTTCTGAAGGTACCTTTTCTAAATTTCCAAGTCGGTCCATGTGTAATGACAATGTTATGGACCCACTAGGGCCCATAACTTTTGAATTTTAATAGCGTTTGCTTTATTATTGGAAAAATTAGAACAATAACCTTTAAATTTTACCGTAATTTTAGAAAATGTATAAAAAAAAATTATTTTTTGTTTCCTCCGTCCCTAAAATTTACATAATAGATGATTTTGTCTCTCTAATAAATAAAATTGAACGAAATCCATTGAAAAATAGAGGCAAAATTGTTCACTCATGTTAAATATATTTTTTAAGTTTAATAAAAAAGAAAAATTGGAGCAATGATTCTTGAACTTTGTCATAATGTTATAAATTATACATAAACTTCAATATTAGCTTTTTCGTTCTTGAACTTTATTATAATAGTTTATTTAATTCTTAGATAAAAAATTTGAAAAATATAATATTAAAAAATAAATACACATATCATAAAAAATGAAAATAAATTATGATATGAAGATCTACAAACACTAAAAGCAATTATCCCAAAATGAGATTAAACTTGAAAACGCCTATTACAATATGATAAAATATTGTTGAAAGTATAATATTAATGAAATGGAAAATAGGATCTAAGTGCATGCATGTGATTTGCAATGAAAATATTTGTCATTTGATCGAAGAGATGATGAGTACGATACATGGAGTGGCATACACATTGCAATTGGAAGCAGGTATCAGGTATGCATGTGCAACACGTGTAATTCATCAAATCAGAGTTTTGAATGAGATTAAACTAAATTAGATAGTTAATTAAATTCAATGAATATTGTTAAATATCATCGTGCGTAAATTAAATTACGGTCTACATTTTACGACAGAATTGAATTTGATTAAGTCGCTCTTCAAGTTTAATGTATTTTAATGCAAAAAATATACAATTACATAATGTACAAGAATTAGATAAATTAGACACAAAAACGAAAAAACTTACATTTTCTAATTTTATGATTTTAAATAGGGATGAGCAAAAAACCTGCAAATTTGGTTAACCACGATTTCCATAACCATTTACATTAAATGAGATCGTTATTGTTTGACCATTTATCTAAATGTTGTGGTAATGGTTATAACCATTTAATTGTGAAATTAAATGGTAAGGTTATGTTTATTAACTATTTAAACAAATCATTTAGACAAATTAGGAAGTTTAGGATTGAAAAAGAGAAGATTGGACGAAAAATGAGGAGTGGAAAGCCCTGGACCGGTCACGCCGGTCCAGTTAGACCAACTATACAGCGTTGGACCGGACCGGCCGGTTCGACCAAGCAAGAAGAAAACTGTTCCCGGCGCGTGAGGCCCACGCGTAGGGTAATCTCTGGGCGCATGACGACGCGTGGCAGGGAATTTGGGGAAGTTTCCACCATGTCAAATCATCTATTCGATGTAACGAATATTTTGGAACTGGTTTCGTGTCAATCAGACATCCTTTCGATATAGTTCGGGTTATCCGAAGGTTTAGATTCGCTTTTAAAAATAGTTAGAAATTCCGGAAAATTATGGGACTTTAGTGAGGATTTAGGCTGAGGCCTATGAAATGGATTTGAATCGGATTCGAGGAACCCTGTTGAGATGTATCGAGTATGAGACCCAGTTGAAATGTGATTTGAGAAAGAAAGAAAGTGTTTGAAAATGTATGAAACCCTCCATATGATTATATGGTCTCCTCCAGAAAGAAAGAAAGTGTTTGAAAATGTTTGAAGCCCACGTGCCAAACACTGTTCATCGTCAACCTCGCGTTGGACCCGGTTCACTGGTTTGAACTGGTTCAGCCGAACCGTTGAACCGACCCGGTCGGTTCTCAGTCATTCCTCAACCGTTTTCAGTGATTTTAATTCCCACAAGGTCGTCTAATTACCTAGGCTCGATTCCCAACTTCAAAATCAAGAAATGAGATTAAAACTTCACCTGTTGGAGAGGGAACAGTGACTGGTTACCTGAAACCGTCGTGCCTGCAAGATCCTAGCCACCTCTCGTCTTGGTTTTGCACTCACTCGATTCCTGGGACCTTCAGAGACAACTACTAATCATCATGATCGAACAAAAAGCATTAAACCTCACGCTGCCATTTTTGAACTGTAACAGGTCCTATCGGGTTCTCACTCACCTTCCCGTCCTGAGCTCAGCCGTGGCCACCACGATGGTCCTCTTGACTTCAGGGGCTTCATCCACTCCTCCAGTGCGATCAACAACCCACCAAAAACAATCTTTCATTTTTGAATTTTATAAACTCCTCTGTTTTTCGCCACCGTCATCCCCGCCGTCTCCCGTCATTTCTCAAACCTCACCAAACAGTTGGTCTCTCACACACAAGCACAGAGGAGGTTGGTGATGTGGTTCATGTGTGTTGTTCAAAAATGGTGAACCGTGTAGGTGTGTTCTCGGGTGGGATATATGAGAGTGAGAGAGTGATGGCTGATCAAAAATAGAAGAAAGGAAGAGAGGAGATTAACGGTGGAGATGCAATCTGGGGGGGTGGTGAGATGGACGGCTGATATTAAAAAAAAGGATATAAATTATATTTTAATTTAATAATGGAGACATGATCCAGGTTTTAGGGAAAGTGAGTGTGGGGATGAGTGACACGTGTCACTCATCCAAGGGTCCAGATTAATTCCAGCTTTTCGGTCCGATTACAATATTATATTATTATTTAATTCAAACATCGGTTCATTTGGTTAATCGATTTCACTCCCGTGACCACAACTTTGTCGTCGAACCTCCGATTTTGGCGTACCACCTGTCTACGGATTCGTATCGACTTGATCTTCGTAACGGTCCTTGGCCCTCGGCCATTGGGCCTCCCGGGTCAAAAGTCAACATTTTGCCCCTTTTCAACCAAATTACCAAAATACCCCTCGACTTCCGAACGTCATAATTTCTTCCTCAATTGTCAGAATCGGACGTGTCATCTGTCTATGAACTCGTGACGTCCCGAACTACGTCACGGTCATCTGTTAAAGTCCATTTGACCTCCCAAAATAAAAGTCAATAGTTTACCCTCGCCTAGGGGCAAAACGGTCATTTTGCACATTTCGTCCGATTTCACTCAACTAATCACAGATTAGTCATTCTAAATAATAATTAATTTATATTTAATCCTGGTACTCGGGACGGGTCGTTACACAATAGCATTACACATCCTATCTTTGGGGTTCCATTAGCTATCCACGGCTCTGAGCACCTGCTCATACAATCACTGAATCCGTCAAAAAATCACTCTGCCCAGCGCATAGTACTCAATGTCCAGTTCACGTCCTCAACCAATCCAATGATATTGGAACCAAGCAGATTACCAACCTTTTCATCCACATACCCCTGGTATATCTTATATACTGCCACCAGGCACTACTCAGGCTTATCCAGTAACAGTCCTCGTACAACACACCGGGCACGTACATCCATCTATCATCCAAATGTTTAATTAAGAGCAATAAGCTCTCCACCTAGTTTGTAGTCAATCACAATTTAATACTGGCTTTCCTCTGTCCAATCCCAGCACTAGACAGGTCAAACACTCCAACTCATCACCTATCATAAGTCCCATGGTCACCCGACCAGCACCACTATGTCTACTCCCAATCACATCATCCAATATGTACCAATCCAACTCACGCCCGCCAAGGCGTACCCATTCATGCCAAATGAGCATCTAATCTCACTCACGTCTACCGAGACGTACTAACTCCGAACCTATTGGATACCTGCACATTCGATTACCATATCGTATTTGATTGACTTTGAAACGGAAACCAATCCCCATCATTCACATATCCAAGACTGACCAATTCGACCCTGTCGGATATCCACTCATTCCATTAATATATCACACGGGATTAACCTCGAAAAGAAGTCAGCCCCGACATCTCCATATTCAATATCCAAGTAAGGGCAATAAGCCCTCCACCTACATGGATCAACAAGGTCACGATCCAGATCCATCACTACGTCACCCGACCGGTGACATCACAATCCTAGATCGTCACAATGCCTAATGTCCACAACATCACAATCCTGATCCACCTAGGATCCACATATTCTCACTTAACTAACAATCCACCTGAAATCTGATCGTAAGGTCTTACACCCTATTTGAGTCCTTCGTCAATCACACAATTCTTCAACTATTTTCACATCTAATTATTCAGTTAACAACGTAACACATCAAAACTGTGGGTCTCCTCCAATTACCTCATATCAATCCTTGTCATTTCACCTAGGAAGAATCTAGGATGATCCAATACGATGACATCACATCCATCCGACGTGAGTGCAACCATAACTCACAGCACCCACCATACCAAGTAACCCAACATCGTCTGCCACAAAGCAGAAAATGAGAAGTCACCCCAATGACTTCAGAATACGCATCACCAATGCTGAAACGAGCAATCCTCTCGTCTCCTCAATCACAACCCTCTTCGAATCTGAAGTTCCAACCATGTTGGGAACAGACATGCTTCCAACGAGATGTCAAGTCCAACCACTGGACTTCCCAAATCCTCAACTTATTTGGACAATCATGTGTCCGCAATCAATCCATTACTCAGACCTCATGTCCGTTCATAACCGTTTATGCACATCTAAAAGGACGTAATTCATTACTATCTCGTTCTCATATCTCAACCTTCATAGGCTCAACTCTCGGGTCTCCAAGTTATTCACAATCACAAAATCCCACATCAACACCACCAATGATTTTCCTCGGCTTTTCCAATTTCAATAATTTCCTTGTACTTTATGGGGATACTAGGAACGTACAATCACACAAGTCTCGGAGTTGACGAAAACTCCCCGAATCGACTAATTTCCATGACGTCCCTTGCGTCATCCCAAGATTCCTCATGTCTCAAGCATACCTCTTTCATCCATTCATCACTTGTCATCTCATAACTGTTGGGACTTATCCCAACACATCACAATCTCCGCTGGATCCCATCCAGTCCATCTTTCAACCACTACCGAATCTCAAATACCGAACATATGCCTATCACGACGGAGTCACATCCCAACTAGTGGCTTATCGTCATCACAATCACCGACACCAGCACACTGCGTGCGAATCATGCAACCCTAAGTCGTTACTCATACCGAGCAACAACCCTGTATCTCCGCTTAGGTGAAAGGAACTCTGCATCTCTTGTACCCCCACAACTATGGGTACCACCATTCTGACAATCCACAGTAAGGTATTGAACGTTCCCTGAACGTCCCCCAATCCTCAACTACCACAACTACATCAATCACCCTCAATAGCCAGCCATCTCCACACGACTATCGACCAACATTCATCGTTATCGAGATCCGCATCCACACATCACACTATTATTCGATCCAACTAGGGATTCCATATCTTATCTCATAACTATACCGGTAGATCGAATCCCATTATTTCACTTCATGTCGGACAACCAATCTCCATAGTTCTGACTAGACCCACTAGAGTCATCCACATGGTCATCCACGACCTCAGCCGCTCGACGCAGCACAAGTTCCCATTCACTAGTCACAATCTGGAGTTCGACTTGACATACCACCCCGAATTTGGAAAGTCATCCAATCCTACCATCAACGCAACTGGGGTTCCACCACTAAGGTCATCGGCTAACTCCGATGTACCAATATCCCTCACACTAGAAATCACCACTAGGGTTCACATTTCCAAATCACTACTCAAATGGGGTTCCCCGAACCCAGCTGCTCCTAGCAGCACCACAATATAACCTCACATGACCGAACCAACAGTCCCATAATACCAATTCGTCACAAATAACCCCACTTGGGTCGAATCACACTAACGCACGACGTATCAGGCCAATCACATACTATCCACTATTTGATTCCAAAAACTATCCATCCGGCGTCCTTCAATCAGGTTGGTAATGGGCTGACCACGTAGAGACATCACATCCTCGACCTGCGTGTACATCAAGAACTACCGAATAGTGACAACCTCGCTCTGATACCACTTGACACGACCCATGCCAAAACCCTCGGGATTAACGTGGGATGCGTCATGCTCCCGTTTGACACGAAGTGTCAGACAAGGAATAATACGTACCTCTGCCCATACGGGGCTCCCAGAGTGCGCCAGGATCAGTGGAGGAGTGCGATGTCTCTGTCTCTGCTATAGCCCGCATCCGTGATCTGACAGGACCGCACCCGAAAGGGGCATCGATAACCGTGTCCGGTCCTGCTCCCGTCTGGCAAGATGACTGAAAACCCCAGGTTACCCTCAGTACTTGCCAAACCAGGGATAGCCACACGTACTTACTCATGCCTCCGCCCCTCGTACAGCCTTGAACAACGCGCCACGACCTGGAGGGTCAATAAAAACCAAAAGGTGTGAGTGGACAAAAAGAATTCAGTTTATAAAACAGTTACGGAAGACGTTTTTACCCTCCAAATAAAAACCAATGCATGCATACAAAAAAAATTATTTCGCAATCCGTTACATTTTCAACATATCAATCGGCATATGAAAATCAAAGACATTTTCCTTTTGTTAACCTTCGGGTCATAGCCCGCAATCATAAACACAGGGCCTCAGCCCAAAACCACAAAATCAAGACCAAGTATACATCATACACCAAATTCATCAACCATATAAACCGGGCCACTGCCCAACACATCCGAACATCATAGAATGTCAATGAATCACAATCAATCAGTTTGCTGGATATCAAGTGCGCCCGAGTCTTTAAACTCAAAACCATGCGCATAATCAGGCCTTCCCGGGATTTCAACGAGTCTTTAAAATCAAATCATAATCAATAGGCCTCGGGGTATCACAATAACCGAGTCTTTAAACTCACGAGTCTTTAAACTCATTAAGGGCCCTCCCCCGTCATTAATTAACCGAGTCTTTAAACTCAAAACGTGCTCCAGCAATAGCACCGGGTCTTTAAACCCAAAACGGTTTTCAATCATAACAATGCGGGATCCATCCCGAAATCACATTTCCCACAACTGGACTCATGGTCCGAATTTCACATTCATTTTCCCAAATCATACTTCACAAACTTAATCAAATTATCGTTAAACACGGGGCATGCAAAATCAGAACAAATCACTTTATTACATCCTTTCCCCTTCCCGAATTCGAATTCGCAACAATGATTCCGTAAGCCGGCATCCGGAAGCATCATCCCGAACCCAAACCAAGAATCCGCTTTAAATTTTCGAAAACCGAAATCTCCTAAATCAAAGTTACTTTTGTGCCCCGAGCATCAAGCCTGAAATCACCTTTTTCAAATCCATTTTAATTCTTAGAAATCACTTCTTCCTCAAATCTCATTTTCAACACATCAAAACCACAATCATAATCACCAAAATCATGATCCAATCAAAACATACTCAAAACCCATTTTTAAAATCCTCAAAATCACAAGTCTCATTTCAATTCCCAGATTCAAACATCAACAGTGATCAAATCACAATAACTCGAAATCTCGTAAAACGTGCAAATTCGGAACGTTCTCGAAAAACGTGTCAAAATCGTAAGTCACACTCGCAATCATAAACAACCTTCTTAAATCATTTTACACCCATTTCATATAACTTCTTTCATTAAACCATCATTAAGCACACGAGTGACCATAGTCTCGAAATACGTGTAATTTCACATGTATAGTAAAAAATACGTATAAATACGAGAATCGAATACATATAAATACGGAAATCAAAATCAATCACAACTTATAATCATAATCATGAAATCATAGAAATAATTTATGCATGCATTAAATTTTGAAAGCAACTTCCACTCACACACCATCTGTAGTGCTCGGTTTCGCACCGCACGCGTTTCCGTAATTTTCGTCCTTTTCCAGAAATCCTGAATCCTGTCCAAAATCACTTCTCAGGGTTACTAAGGTCTCAATTAACAACAACTAATTTCCCATAATTTTCTGGGATTTTTCGACACAATTTAATTTAAGGCCTAATTTTCCGGACCCTCAAAACTATCCCGGACGACACCCGATCAACTCGAACTCTAAATGAAAAATGTTCAAAATATTACAAGGAAGAAAACCTCAGTTAACCGTGACCGGAGATGACGTCACACGCGCCGTAACGCGCCGCCCAACGTGGCTGCGCGTGAAGGCCACGCGCCCAGCACTGTAGCAACAGTGTCGTCTCCTTCACTCGCACAACTGCTAAACGGGTCTGTTACCCGCAACTTGACCCGGCCAGTTAACCCTCAATTCTGAATCAATTCCTTCCGTTTTCAATCCTTACATCTTCTTTATTCTTTTAATTTAAGGTCTGTGTCATTGATTAACCTCGACATGAACTAAATCGATCGACCCCAGACTCGAACAGTCGACAGGTCGAGTTCTGGAACTCACCCAACACGGTCCCATTCTCGAATTAACTTAGACAGAAGCTTAAGGGGGCCTAATAGAACACTCTAACACAACCAATTGAACACGAACTCACCTGGAATTCGTCGTCCTCAACACTGCGATTTTCCAGAAACTGGAGCTTGAGTTCCTGGACAAACCGTGATCAACCTCCCTCAATTTTTGTACGGTTGGGTTCGTAATGAACCCAGAAAACTAATCCCAATCACTGTTTGGCTTAACACTCCTCACAAATTGAAAAACCCATTTTCCCTTCAATTTCTGATTTTCCTTCCCGACCCAGTTTTCTCTCAACTCTCAGTTCTTTCCTCACCAAAATGACCCTCAGAGACCCCCAAATGTCCCCTAATCTCTCTGTTTTCAAACCGGGCAGCAAACAAGCCGTGTGAATCTCTCTGGCTTCACTGAAATTCTGTTTCCCACAAACAGAACCCAAAGCCATTACAAACCCTCCCGTGCACTGTTCCATTCTATCCATACCACACCTTAAAGCCACTAACACTCCCCAAGGTCACTATCGTGGTTAAACAATCCTTTGATCAGACCACTTGGGTTAAATAATTGTTGGATTTCAGACACACACGGCACGGGTGCTTCCCTCTGTTTCACGGTTCAAACAGCCCCTCTGCAGGAAATTACCATTTTGCCCTCACTTGGCAATTTACCAAAATGCCCCTCACCATCCGTGACCCGTAACTTGGTCACCCGATGTCCGTTTCCGGCGTGCCTCCTGTCGTTGTACTCAGGGCATAGAGACCATCCTAACGGTCCTCGGTCCTCGGCCATCGGACCTCCCGATCAAAAAGTCAACACTTTCCCTTATTTCGTCCAAATTACGAAAATGCCCTTGGGCTTCCGAACGTCATAACTTTCACCTCGAACGTCGAAATCGAACGTGCCACCTGTCTATGAACTCGTGACGTCCCAATCTACGTCACGGTCATTGGTTAGAGTACATTTGACCGCCCGAATAAAAAGTCAACGTTTTACCCACAACTAGGGGCAAAACGGTCATTTTGCATCGTTCGTCCGATTCCACCCAACTAAACATCGATTAACCCTCCTTAATCATGATTAGTTACTAACCTAATCTCGAATTCCGGGATGGGTCGTTACATGATCAACCTGAAATGCTTTAAAACCATTAAGAACTATGAGTGGATGAAAATCAATAAGTTCATAAAAACACATTTCATAAAGAAATTATGCCCTTCACTAAAAAGTATGCATGCCTCGAAAATCCGTAACTCAAAACATTTACTCAAATATGCCATTAGGGCCTTAGCCCAAAAACCGTAACTCAAAATCAAGTGTGGGGACTCAGCCCAAACAGTAGAATACCAAATCCGTAAATCCAAAACCAAGTGGGCCACTGCCCAAATCCATAAACACAAATTCAAAAGAAAACCACTTCATAGATACAATAGTCCAAATTTACCACAAAACCATCTCCGGCATCCCAGATGCCTAGCGTCCCAGAAGCTTGACGTTTCAGACCTCATATCTCACGGTAATAAGCAACGCGTGCTACCCGGGGTCTCTCCGGGTCAATATCTCTGACATCCCAGATATCTGACGTCCCAGACGTCTAATCATAGCAATTCTGCTACTGAGTCACTATACGGTCTGGTAGCTCCGTATAATGACCCCTCGCAGGCAATGCATCGTGACTTCCCTAGTGTCCTAGACACCTGGAGGAGACCATCACATATCCTCGTATCAAGATGGTATATGGAAAACAGTTTTAAAAAGTCATTTCAAAACATCTCAATGGGCCCTACCCTAAATCTCCATAAAACATCACAATACCATTTAGGGTCCCCGACCCGAAATCATGTTTAGGGGTCTCAAAACATGGGATGAGTGACACTTGTCACTCATCCAAGGGTCCATAATCATTTATCAAACTTCAATATTTTATTATTATTTCAATCGAATACCCAGGATGTAAGTTTAACCGATTTCACTCCAGTGACCATAACTTTCCCGTTCGATGTTCTATTTCGACGTGCCGCCTGTCTATGGATTCGTATCGACTCGATTTACGTAACGGTTCTAGGCCCTTGACCATCGGACCTCCCGGATTAAAAGTCAACATTTTGCCCACTTTTCAACCAAATGACTAAAGTACCTCTCGACTTCCGAACGTCATAACTTCTTCCTCAAATGTCGGAATCGGATATGTCATCTGTCTATGAACTCGTGACGTCCTGAACTACGTCATAGTTATCGGTCAACGTGCATTTGACCGCCCGAACTAAAAGTTAATATTTTACCCACGCCTAGGGGTAAAACAGTCATTTTGCACATTTCGTCCGATTTAACTCATCTAATCCCCAATTAGTCATTCTAAACCATAGTTAATTTATATTTAATCTCGATATTCAGGACGGGTCGTTACATGTATGCTCGACATATATGAGTTCATGTCACGATTTTGTTCTTGGGAGCTCACGTGCAACTTCTCAGTGGGTCACCCATCATGGGATTGCACCAGCCTCAACTCGCTTAATTTTGGAGTTCCAACCGAACTCAAAGCTAGTGAGCTCCCAAAAAGCCTAGTGCTAGACAGGTGTGTGTTTACACATATAAGGCACATCACCATTTCCCTCGCAGGAATGTGGGATCGTTCACTGTTCCCTCCAGGACAAGTCTTACATAAGGCCATTTTAATATTGTAAGATCCATGAGGGGTCACTATGATTCGGCCTTATTCGGATGTGGATAGCCTTATTATGTGGATCGGACCAGGATATTGGAGCAACCCAATTCAATGTGAATGGCCCTTAATCCAATGTTTTCAGCCCAATTCTTTTCATGGTTAAATTTCTAACCTAATTAATATTTAACATAGCACCCTAATAGCAATAAGTGAAATTAAGAAAAAGAACGTATCTTTTTCCATGGCCGTTCGACCGTGATGTTGGAGGCCAGCAGGTCGGTGATGCAGCTGAGCATACTTGCCGGCGGGAGAGATGTCTGAATTGCAGGAGTTTTGAGATATCAAAATACCCCAGTGTGATCAATGATAGTGGTGTTGCTAGGAGGCATCCGGGGATGGGGTAGTCGAGCATGGGAGCTGCTGTGATTTTCTATGGCTCGCCGAATAGATTGTGATATCGATGTGGCTATTGAATTTCTTTGTTTCTTATCTCTATGAGCATGATAGGGAAGTGAGATGGCTTTGAGTAGAAATTGATGGTGAGATGGCTTTGATTTTGTCTCTAACGACCATAAGACTGAGTGAGAGGTGAGGAAATTTTTGGACTGGAGCTAAGCATGTCTACTCCCAAAGCTCAGAACTTTACTACCGTGAGTGAGAGATGAATGACAGGTTTTGGTTTCTCTTTGGGAAAGTGGGTGAGACTAGATTTTGGAAAGTGTCTATGTCATGACACCTAAGGGTGAAGATTTTCTCGATTTTTCTTACAAGTTGTTTCCCTCATTTTGTGACTAGAGCAAGACCACATATGAACACAAAAATCAACCGTCTGACTGCTATGTAAGATTGGGTGAAAGAATAGGGTTTCTTTTTCTCTTGTCGTGAGACAAAGAGTGAGGGAAGAGAAATGTGCAACTATGAAGCTTTGATTGCCTTTTTTTGGTAGATCTTTTTGGTAGATCTGTCGTCGAAATGAGAGGAAGATGGCTTGGGAGAATTTGACAGAGAGGTCATGGTAGGATGAGAAACGGCTGAGCGTGCCTTGAATATTTTTGGCATTGATGTTGAGTAAATTTGTCTAGATCAGAAAGAGGGAGAAGAGATTTACTGAGCTATTTTGGAAGTGAGCCAATCTGGATTTTTGCTTTGTGTTGTTAAACGTTCATGGTGTTTCATTAGGTGAGTGAAAAGAGAGGAACCATAGATTTTTGTCGCGTTTCCCACAGACAGCACCAAACTGTTGATGCATAAAATGTACCAACGACGTACTTTGTTCACCCAAATCGAGTTACGTTCACGGTGTTACCCCACTTTCATTAATAATATATGTGTTTTGTACATAATACATGAGGACATGAACCTTTGAAAGATACTAGTGTATGTAGAGAGAATGAAGAGATTGAGTCCCCTTGAATGAGAGAAGAGACTTTCTATTTATAGAACATGTCTAAGTTTAGGTCATGGGCCACATTAGTGGTCTTTAGGCATGGGCCCCGTTAATGGCCTTGAATATGGGCCTTCAAGATAGGCTCGATGTATTCTCATGAGTCTTTTGCACGGGCTCGTTTCTTGGTCAAATGTAGTGTCAACATATATAATCATAACATTTCATAACTCCATAAAAGTATAGATGTATTCAAAATGTCAACGAATATTATAGAATTCATTAAATATAAGAGTTTTATGGAGCTTGGCAAATGTTTTAGTGTAAATTATGCTTTAACAAGGTGTATAATTTGTCTAGCCTTCCCCCTCGGATATAGACGGACAAGGCATAATATAATAATTTATGATTTTTATATTTTTCAATACTCAATAAAATTGAAGTCTTATATCATATCAATTATCATATGTTATTTTTTTTTATAAGAATTATAAGTAATTAAATTAAATTAAATTTACATTAATTTATTTAATGTTTAAAGAAAAAATAATAATAAAATGAATTAAAAATTCAAAACATGTGCATGATGCCTAGCTAGCGGTCCTAACATCTAAATCTCATTGATCCATAAAAGTTTTATATTTTTGTAAATATTTTGTGGTATTAGAAATATTATTTATTTTTATTTTAGTTAGAGATTTTTTAGTAAAATAATAATTATGACTTAATTATAAAATTTTAAAAAATATATACATCAAATTATATATCTTAATAACATTTTCTATAAAACTCAATCACTATATAAAACTCAATGGCCTTGTTTGGTATGTCGTACTGTACTGACTATTTCAATCGGATAGACTAATCTGTCCACCGGATAGACTGATTATTTAGTCAGGCGTTTGATACTTTTCCGGATTAGAATGCCGACTATATTATACTGACCGGATTATATTATAGTAATTGACGAAATACTTATATCTTAAATATTAATTATGTATGTCATTATTTTTATTATTATTATTTATTTTAATAATTATTATTATTACTATTTATTACATTTTTATTAATTAATTATTTTTAATTTTACCATTATTATTTATTAAAATATCATTAATTATTAATTTATTATTATTAGTATTTATTAATTTATTACTTTTTATTATTAATATACTAAATTAATATTTTATTTTTATTATATTACTATTTATTGTTATTATTATTATTATTATTATTATTATTATTATTATATTTTACAAGATTACTAGTTATCCGACTATTTAATACGGATAATTTCGAGCGTATTATTTTAGCGTGTCTGGACCGTATAAAAATATTCAACCTTATTAACTTATACAGTGACTAATTAATACGACTAGTACCAAACACAGGTTTCGGATTATTTAGCCTATTCCGAGTGTATTACGGCATACCAAATACACCCAATATGACATTGCAAAACTCTGTCACATAACTCCATATATATATAATTATGTTATTAACTCTATAAAAGTTCATGAAAATCAATTAATTTGTAAAAGTTGGTCATTTCAAACAACTCTGCAAGTATTTGTATCAATGTGGATACACATATGACTAAATCATCCGTATTGCTAATTGGGAAAATATTTAATCCACCTTAAATTCTCAAGATGATCCGGAAAATACTGAAACAGGCTCAATGAATGGCCCTACTTGATTCTATAGAGAGACCAATTAAATTTGCAATACGATCGAATCATACAAAATTGCAGTCTGAACAACAAATTAGTGAAGAAACCCTAAAAATTCAACTGCAACTTAATTAGGATCGGATAGTGGAATGATTGACAATAGAATTAGGGGGTGTATTCAATATGTGATTGTAAATGATTTTAATAGAGTTTAAAATTTAGGTGTTTTTAATTAGGATTTTAAATAATTTTTTGAAAATATTGGTGTATTCAATTTGTGTTTTAATGAGTTGATTTAAAATCCATCTAAATGAGGGTGTATTCAAAACCAATTATTTAAAAAACCCTTAAAAATTCACCTGTATTCAACAATTCATATATTTTAGATGATTTTAACATATCCTGGATTTGAAAGGGTTTTTTAGTGGATGGTATAAATACCAAAGTACAAACACAAATCCAATGTTCCCCTCCAAAGATTTTGACCGTTTTTTTTTCTCTGTGTTTGGAACATGAACAGACAAGACCAGATAAAGTTCTCTGCATGCAACCTTTATATGTACTAAACCCTAGAGGTAAAAAAATGTTATCTTCCTCTCTTTCAATGTAGTAGTAGTCGTTGATATTTTTGCTTGGTATTTGTTGAGATCATACTAGCTTTCCTCCCATGGTTGATGTTGATATGTTCAAATTCAGTTTGATGTTGATATTGTATATTTGTACAATTTTCTTATTAATTCCTAATAAATTGGATTGGTTGCGGAATCTGCTCATGCTCTCTCCTCCCATGGTTTATGCGTTCTACTTGGTAATCACATTCATATTTTCATATTTACAAATAGAAAATTTCATCTTCTGTAAAGGTTTTTGTAAAGGTCTTTGTAAAGGTCTCCAATATATAGGGCTCCAGCAAGACTTTTCTTTTGTTTGTTTAATGGTTGCTCGCAAAGCACATCCAATCTGTTCCCCCAAAGATTTATAATATAGTTTAGGGTTTAGGGTTGGTTGTTCGTTTAATGGTTGTTCTTTTAATAGTTGTTTGTTTAATATGCTTTCTATTCAATTCACCTAACACGGTTTGTATCCTACATATAATAGGAGTACACCATTAATTTGAACAAAATACTCCTAGATAGAATAGGACCCTAAACGGAGTACATCAGTAATTTGAACTAAAAACTGGGCTCTTCAACTTCCAACTTTTTTTTTTCTTATAGTTTCTTCAAACTTCATGAATTAATTGTTTTCATTTTTTTTGTATGAATTAGTTGTTTTCATTATTTTGCCTTATAAGAAAATATATGAAAAATAAATAAATAGATCATTAATAAGTTATTTGTTGTATTATCTAGTAACAATAAAATGGAAGATGCAAAACAAGTAAAGTTAAAAACAAAGTATAGTCAATGGAGCATGCAAGAGAGTCGTATGTTGTTAGAACTACTTGTTGATGCCGTCAAGAGTGGTTGACGTGATGCTAGTGGTGGGATATCTAAGAATATAGTGTGTGATAAGATACTTCCTGTTCTTAATGAGAGTCTTGGATGTGAAAAAACTTACAAGCACTATCAAAACCGGTTGAAAATTCTGAAGTAACGCTATCTAAGTTTGGCTGAATTTGTGTGCCATAGTTCTGGATTTGGGTGGGATCCTATCACAAAGAATTTCACGGCTAGTGATGAAGTATGTGACAATTATTTTTAGGTGATATTTTTAATTTATATTGTTTTAAATATTACGTTAACTAATAACTTGCACATTCATAACAATAAAACAGTTATAATTTTCTACACTATTACGTTTTCTTTACAGTCCCATCCAAACCAAGAGAAACTCCGCACTGAATCATATGATGACTATGAGGATTTGGCAATTGTATTTAGCAATGGAACAGCTGTTGGAAAGCACTCAATTCATGTGGGAGATGACAACGATGATGTGACATATGTATTTGAAGAAAGAAGACCTAGTAGGCTACAAGAAGAAACTAGATCGGACATGGTAGAAGAGTATGAGGTTGATGATAACAATGAGGCTCAAGAAATATCATACCAAAATGTGTCAACACCTACTAATTTATCACCCTTCTATGACACAAGTTTGAATACTCATTCCGAAAAGCTTCCTCATCGAAAGAAACCGAGAATTGATTATGAAGCAACTAGTAGCTTGGTTAACACCACCACTAGATCAAGTCTTATAGCGAAAGTTGGTGTTGGCATGGACTCAATTGTAACAATCGCCACTTAAATTCAAGGGATTCGCAACTTGTTGAAGAAAAGAGAAAAAGAGAGAGAGAATAAAGAAATAGAGAAGAAACAAACAGAGAAAGCCACCAACATTTGGGAAGCAATCAAGGAAGCTCCAAACTTGGATAGATTTGCTCGTTTCAAAGCACTCCATAAGATCCATAATTTGGGGATGAAAGATGCAATCTTAAAAATGTCACCTGAAGAGCGCTCAAAATGGATACAGTATACTACTTTGGATTGAACTAAGAAGAAAATGGTTAAGATTTTTTGGTTTAATATTATGCTTAAATTAGGGGAGGTTAATGTTATGACTTTATAAGTATTATGTTTAAAAAAATTCAGGTTAATTTTAAGCCTTTGATTTGACATTATGTTTATTGTCAGGACCCACCCCGATTTCACCCCGAAAACCGAGGTAAATCCTGCTCTCGTCTGACACCCCGTCACAACACTAAGATAACTACTAAACTACACCGTCAGACGCAGGAGAAACAATATAAAACATTCCAAAGTTAAAGGTTTATAGAGCATAGTACTACAAACCAAGGAAATAAAATCGATAAACCAAATACACGCACACTGAAACTTAAAACACTCCGGGATCGCTCTCGTAACTTCTATGCCTCCGACACTGCCTCGACGCCGAAACCCCGCTCTAGCTCCACGACCTGGAGGGCAATTTAAAACAGAAGGTGTGAGTGGACCATAAATAAGAAAAGAATTTCCGAAAACGATTTCATTATAAAACCAGAGTTTTAGCCCTCCATTTTGAAACTACATGCATAACTCAGTTATTTAAAACAACTATAAATCACATGAAGATCATCATAAAAACATTTTCAGAAGCATTATAAAAACAGTTATAGCAATCCTATCATAAACATCATAAAATCGTATCATAAAACATAAATACCACGTCATCATTATCCGATCAAACCTGCTGGACCTATCCGAATCTTTAAACTCACGAGTCTTTAAACTCAATCCAGGCCTCAATAATATCCGAGTCTTTAAACTCCCAAGTCTTTAAACTCAACAGGCCTACGGGGGAAATATCAATATATCCGAGTCTTTAAACTCCCGAGTCTTTAAACTCAATCCGGGCCCGTCCCCCGTCAAATATAATCCGGATCTTTAAACCCAATAACTAGATCCAGAAAATCCAATCAAAACCATTTGAAAACCATTTATTAATCCACATCCAAACCCGAATTTGAAATCACCGGTCTGATGCCCTTCCGACATCCAAAACCGTCATTCCGAACCCAAATCCGGAACTCCACTTTTCAACTTTAAAACCAAATTCCGCTTTCCAAAGTCCGATTCTAAAACTGAAAACCTTGATCATCGAAATCACGCCTCAAAATCCATTTATAAGCATTCAAAACCAGTTATCATTTGAAAACCCCAAACCATGGCATTATACTCAGAAATCGACATTCCTCGTAAAACGTGTCAAATACGTTATTTCTCGAAAACCGTGCAATTATGTAAAACCAACATAGCATATTCAACAATCATGAAATCACATATAAAACCATAAAACAAGGATAGAAAAACAGTTATGCATGCTCGAGTTTAACGAAAGGGTCCACTCACAGTACCGAGCCCTCATCGCGTCCCGAACGTCCCGTAAGTTCCTCAGCTTCCTCGGGAAGTCCCGATCCTGTCACAAGTCACCAAAGTACGTCACTAACACGTCTACCGAGACTCTCCTAATGTTCCCCAAAATCCCTGAGTCCTAAACGTAACGAACCTAAACCCTAAACCTTCACCCTCGCGGAACTACATTGAATCGACGTCCAAACAACCCGAAACCAATTCCATCAGACTCGTCACAATACCTAGACCAAAAACCATGTTGACCGTTTTCCCAACCGCCGCCACACGCGCCCCCACGCGCCGCCCAAAGTGGCTGCGCGTGGCCCTCACGCGCTAGCTACAGTGTCACTAGCAACCTCTGGTCGACCCGGTTCGAACCAGTCTCTGCAACTCGAACCGGCGTGACCGGTTCACTGCCGTGCCGCCACCAAAACTACTCCTCTCTTCACCATCTTCATCGTCCAATCCTCAGCAATCCAGTCCCCTCATTCAAACACCTCGACACAGCCTCTAAGTCCTCGACTCAAGCTAGAAAAAAAAACCCGAACACTTCCCCTGTTTCACGATCCAACCAACCAGGTCACCTCCCGTCACGGTGGCTACCTTAGACGGTTCCTAGGACCTCCCTGAAGCTCACCCAACTCACCAAAACCGTCGACTCACTCCCTAAGTCCACGACTTTCGATTTGAAAATCGACGGTAAAACAGAGCATAGAGGAAAAGTTAAGGAATTACCTGCCCTCCGGTCGCCGTCGTGAGCTCAGCCGTGAGAACACAACTCCTCCAGTCCACCTCCAGCCTCTGGACACCTCCACCGGCCTCGATTGATCGAACACGGCAGCACCACCACCCAAAACTCCTCTCTGCTCTCTGTTTTCTCTGGTTTCCCGTGGCTCACAACCGCACACACGAACGACCACTGCACCTCCATACCTCCTCAACTCACTCACTAACTCTCATTCAATCTCTGATCACTCTCACACACTCACACCCTCATCGTGCTTGATCGATTCACCCTAAATCCCAGTCTCTGCTTTCTCTTTGAGTCAAAGAACACACACACGGGCACCCCCAATTATTTGGACCCGTGATCAAAATCCTAGAACCCTCTAGTTCTCCTACACGTGTCACAATCCTCTCCTCTCTCTCACAAATATCTCAATCTCAGCCCTCCATTTGTCCCTCTCTGTTGCACAAATCCCAAAGTGCAAAAGACCAAAATACCCTTCCTCTTAAGCCAAAATTACCATTTTACCCTTACCGTTTTAGACCCGTAAGTCACACATCCTAACTCCGATGAACACGTGCCTCCTGTCGTTGAATTCAGGACGACGAGATCTACCTAACAGTCCTAGGTCAACGTGCCAAAACCCGATCGTCCAAAAAGTCAACATTTTCCCCTATTTTTCGCCAAATTACGGTTATGCCCTCAACCTTCCGAACATCATAACTTCCTCCTCGGATGTCGGAATCGGGCGTGCCACCTGTCTACGGATTCGTGACGTCCTAAACTACGTCCTGGTCATCGGTCAAAACTCAATTGACCACCCGAACTAAAAGTCAACTTTTTGCCCGAACTAGGGGCAAAATTGTCATTCTAGGCTAACGACCTTATCGGGACCAACTAACCCCCGATTAAGCTTACTAATCTCACCTTAAACACTTCCTTAACCCCAGTTCCTGGGACGGGTCGTTACATTTAAAGTTTTTGGTTAATCTTAAGACCTTAATATTGAATTATTGGTTTAACTGTTGCTTTAATTTCCTCATCTTATTTTACTTGTTTGCTAGGCTATAAGTTTCTTTTGTTTTGTTACTTTTGTTTTAAGTGTCATTATGGGTTGAAATGTATGGAAACTATAGTTTGTGCTTCTGATTTTGTGCTTCACCTCAGATTTTGTAATAAGGGGAAAAAGTTGCCATTTAACGGGCTGAGATTTGAATTTGCCAACGTGCCAAAACCCGATCTACTTAGTGTTTTTATGAGTCTTAAGTTGCCATTTAACTTGTCAATGACATAAATGAACGGAAATGAATATGTTATGGCCATAAAGATAATCACTACAATTTGAATTTGTTTGTTAATATTTTGTGATTAAGTGTTATAACTTGAAGATAATGCATGTAAATTGGTACATAAACAAGCATAATAAGATAAGTATAAATCATATGAACCTTATGTGAGCTTTAGAACTTTATATACGTCTTTGATGAGTGATTCATAAGTTCTTTGTTTAAAAATATACATATGCCTCATAACTACTTGCCATAACATTTCATGAACTCTAGAGTACTAGAACTTATTCTATGTGATTTTCAAAGCTTTTAAGTCAATAAACTCTCTGATTTTGGATATGATTAAAGCATTATGGTTAACACCATAAATTCAAACATCCATGTTCCTTATTTTGAGCGCACAAGTTGCGACCCCCCTTAGTTTTAACCCTCTTGAGCCCACATTAAACCTTTCTTTCATCACCATGATTATCTAAACACTTGAGCTTAGTACAAACATCCTTTACCCTTGTTCCAAGGACTCGATTGAAGACATAAAGATTGTGTAAGGAGAAAATGATGATGTTGAAAAGACTTTTATGTGTATCATTTGGATTTACCTACTTAAACTTTATTGTATTGTTGACCCATGTTATTAACTTGCTATTAAAAAAAACCAAAAAAAAAAAAGTTGAGTCTCTATCAAGGTAATAAGATTTGATTTTGTAATGTTTGAGTTAAGTCCCTTACATTTGTAAATCTGACACAAAGAATGATTGTGAGGCCCAACATGATGAAATTAGGCCTATGCGAAGGGATTACTGACATCATTGCACTAAGGTTGGGAAGTTATGATACGTTTTAGGAGTCTATTGATTCTTGGAACGAATTAAGCACCACTTGTCCTATATTTTCCTTGCCTCTAAACTTAGCCTCATTACAACCTTTATAAAGACCTTATGATCCTTAAGATGGTAAATTTTGATTAGTTGAGTTAATCACATGAGTAAACTTATGGTTTTGGTTCATTTGTGCAAGTATGTTGAATTTTTATCTTGAGGTGTTTGTTTGAAATTTTGCAAAGGTACTTTATTTCTATTATGTGAGTATATTTCTCACATACTTCGAGTGCAAACACGAACCCTCACAAAATTGAGTAAATTTATGAGTGCATATCCTTGTGAGTTGATTCATACTTGTCTTATTCATGTAGAGATCCATTTCACCATATTTACTCATTATCTTACTTGTTGAAACATTTTGTTACCATATATTAACTCTCGAATTCCATATGCTTAAATGTTTTAAGCGAAATTATTTTATGCCATGATTATAATAATGAATTAACTTCTTGTAGATTTTCTTATTAATTAAAAGAGAAGTTAATAAAAAAATTTAAAAGAAAGTTAATTAATAAGAAAATCTACAAGAAGTTAAAATGGTCCCCAAAAATGTCTTTCAAAATAGAGAAACAAAAGAACTAAACCAAGAACTAAAAACTAAGAAAAATGGAAGAAATTGAAAAATGGGACTAATAGGGGACTCCAAATACATGAAATGGCATCCCTATTTATAGAGGGAGTGCCACAATTGTTCAAATAAAAATACAAAATTAAAAATATAAAAATAATAATAATATAGTACATGAAGAAGTGATGGAAATGATGAAATTGGCTGATTATGAGGAAAAGATGCTGATTTTGGGGAAAAGATGTTTGAAAAATCAACTAAAATGGTTGAAAATGAAGAAATAGGGCTGCTGGTTTTTTGGCTTAGGCTGCAGGTTTTTGGCTGGATTTCTGGATTTCAGCAGCTTCCCACCGAAATTCTAAGCAAATTTTGGTGGCCTCCCTTTTTTTAGTCATATCTTTTTCGTTAAAATTCCGATTGGGATGATTCTTTCACTAAAATGCTCAGAATTTCATGTTTTATTTATTTCTGTAAAAATCCCACAAAATATATTATTTTCTCCAATTTTTTATTAATTTAATAATAAAAGTCAAGTATAAAGGGTATAAAATAATATAAAATAATGTTTAATTGAAGACCCATCATGCTTCATTTTTTCGTTCACCTTCACTGAGTAAACGTCTTTTGTCAGGACCCGTCCCAAATTCCCCGGGATTAACGCGGGACATGTCTGATCCCGTCTGACACTGTGTGTCAGACCAGGGAAGATTCCCGCCTCAGCCCACTCGGGGCTTCCAGAGTGCGCTAGGATCGGAGGAGGAATGTGATGTCTCGGTCTCTGCTACAGCATGCCTCCACGATCAACCTGAAGCACATTAAAATTATTAAAAACTGTGAGTGAACGAAAAACAATAAGTTCATAAAAAGACATTTATGCCCTTCACTAAAAAGCATGCATGCATTCGGAAACCATTTATCAAATCATTAACTATTATGGCCTTGGCCCAAAACCGTAAATCAAGTACATGGGAACTCAGCCCAAAACAATAGCCAAAACATAGAACACGAGGTCTCCGCCCTAAACCAAATTCCTTGAAATCTCCTATACATATACATATACATATATATATATATATAACCCATCCTTGGCATCTCAGATGCCAACTTGGGGCACACAGCCCCTAGGGAACTAATCCCCGATATCTATCACGATATATATATAAGTATGCATACTACTCGGGGTCTCACTCCATGTCTACCTCTACGATCTACGACGTCTGGGGGGATCTGTCCAAGTCCAGGATCTACGACGTCTGGAGGACTATCTCCGGACCCAGTTCGAGACAATCTCGTATCTCCCACTCCTGGAATGTGCTCCATCTGAGGATCACTCATTCCGGGTAGTGACAGGACCCGTCCCAACTGGACGTCAAAAACCGTGCCCGATCTTGCTCCCGTCCGACAAGTCAACTAAAGGTCTGAAACTACCCTTCAGTGCTTACCAGACAAGGGATGTTTGCGCGGATTTCTGCTGCTGCCACTGCCTCACGATCAATCCCGAACGTCGTACCACGGCCTGGAGGGTCACAAAACAGAAAAGGTGTGAGTGGACAAAAATGACCTCTTATAAAAACATTTGCCAAAATACATTCTTACCCTCCAGTTTTCACAAACTTGCATGCATATCGTAAAACATGAGTAATAATATGAACTCAATCAAGTATGAACAGTGGACCGATAAAATCAAAACATATTTACCCCTAGTCCGTAAAACTCATGTTCACCAAATCAGTTCATGTTATAAAACATCAAATCCCGGCTCTTAGGCCAAAACATGTGAAAACATAATCACCTGCCACAAAGACCAAAAACCCATACTCAATACCAGTACGTTATCACAAACAACATCAATCAGCACTAATCACCAGTGCACAATAAATATATCAATCCAATCAATCCGCACTACTCACAAGTGCACAAAATATCACAAATCACATCTGCACTACTCACAAGTGCACAATAAATCTAACAGCACTACTCACAAGTGCTGCACTACGCGTAGGCCAATATCTAGTCACACTCTCGGGAACAAACATGACAGGACCCGTCCCGATCCACTCTGGAACCATATGGGGACGTGCCCTGCTCCCGTCTGACACCCAATAATTCATACCAATTTTGACCTCAGAACTTCAAATGCATAAATAATCAAATTAAAGGCATACATCAAATCCGAGATTATCGTACAATTCCTGTCAGTTCAATTCACACGTAAGGGTCACTACAAGTCCTTAATATTTATTCAAAAGAAGGTTCGAAACAGAAGCCGGTTCGGGGAAACCGTCAACACGTTTCCCGAGGAAACCGACCCTAACCGGACCCTTCAAACTATCTCAGATCAACATGGTTAATTCACCACAAATATTCAGAATGATGAGAGGAATAAAAGTCATGTTGATCGTGATCGGAGATAAGCCCCAACGCGCCCTCACGCGCCGCCCAAAGTAGCTGCGCGTGAAAGCCACGCGCCTGACACTGTAGCTACAGTGTCAGCACCTTCACCCGTTTGTCTGTAATTCGGGCCTGCCACCCCCGGCTTGACCCGGTTGATTACCCATCAATTCCTACTCGATTTCAATCCAATTTGATCCTAACATGTTATTTAAACATCTAATTTAAGTTCTGAGCTATTAATTATCCAAAACCAATCCTTAACCGGCCTCTCGACCCGTGATCATCCAAACGGGTCAATCACCAGAACTCACTGGTTTCTAAACCGAAATCAAATTAACCTTACATGAAGCATCATAGTATCACAACGAACTGGAAAACACACTCAATTGAATCAACACTCACCTGGAAGTAGCCGTCCAAACCTCTGAAATTCCTCTGAACACGGCAGTCACCATCCCAGCTCACCCGTGGTTGGTTGCCTTCGATTTTGATATGGTTGTGTTCCAAATGCTCCCAGAAAGCTTACTCTACGATTAGATTGGCTCAACACACCGTAGAAATCAAAAACCCGATTTCCCTCCAAAAATTCCCGAAATGGTTTCTCTCTGGTTCCACCCCTATTTTCAGTCCTTTCAATACCAGAGTGAAGCTCACACACTATATAATCAGTTTTAATTAATTTCAAGTTGTCCCAGAAGCTCGTGGGTGTCCAATTGTCCACTGAAAAATGTCCCCCGAAAAGCTTCGAACTTGAATAATTAATAGGGTCGTGCATGGTGGATGCAACAGACCACGGTCTAAAGCATCAGACACTCCCCACTTTCCAGCACACAATCGTACAACCAATTGCACGTTTGAACCACCGCACATGGTGGTGCCGCCCTTGTCCCCCGCGGCCTGCTACAGTAACCAGGGCAAAAAGACCAAAATGCCCCTGGTTCAATAATTACCAAAATACCCCTCACTTCCTAGACCCGTAACTCAGCCATACGAAGTCCGATTTTGGCGTGCCGCCTGTCTATGAACTCAGGACGTCGAGACCTACCTATCGATCCTTGAGTCGCGTGAAAATTATTTGTCAAACGAAAAGTCAACATTTTCGCCCGTGAAGTCCAACTTACGATAATGCCCCTGAACTTCCGATAGTCATAACTTTTTCCCTGATCGTCCGAAATGGACGTGCCACCTGTCTATGAACTCGTGACGTCCCGAACTACGTCACGGTCATAGGTCAAAGTCCATTTAATTCACCAATCAAAAGTCAATAATTTGGCCATACCAATCACAAGGGTAAAAGCGTCAATTCAGACCTTAAATTACAATATTAAAATCCTTGAATTTCCGGGGTGTTACAACCTTCCCCCCTTAAGAAATTTCGTCCCGAAATTTCAAAGGAACAAATGAGAAAATTGATCTCGCATCTGAGCCTCAGGCTCCCATGTGGCTTCTTCCACATTCTAGTTTCTCCAGAGAATCTTCACGAGAGGGATCGTCTTCTGCCGTAGTACCTTGTCCTTCCGATCCAAGATCTGTACTGGTTGTTCCTCAAAGCTCAAATCCCCCCGTAGTTCGACAGGTTGTTCCCCAAGTACATGAGAAGCATCACGTACGTACTTCCGTAGCATCGATATGTGGAAAACATTGTGAACTCTAGATAGTTCTGGAGGTAGCGCCAATCTGTAAGCAACTCTGCCAATTCTCACCACGATCTCATATGGTCCGATAAAACGCGGACTCAGTTTCCCCCGTCGACCGAATCGGATAATCCCCTTCCACGGTGATAACTTCAGGAAGACGAAATCTCCCACTTCAAATTCCAAGTCTCGAATCCGTCGATCGGCATAACTCTTCTGGCGATCCTGTGCCGCCTTCAATCTCTCCTTGATAACACGAACAGTTTCCAAGGTCAAGTCCATCAATTCCGGCCCTACAGCCGTTCGTTCTCCTATCTCCGTCCAGCAGATAGGTGTCCTGCACTGTCGACCATACAGTGCCTCATAAGGTGCCATCCCAATGCTTGCCTGATAGCTGTTGTTGTAAGCGAATTCCATCAATGGCAAATGAGTATCCCAAGAGTCCTGAAACTGTAGTACACATGACCTCATCATGTCCTCCAGGGTCTGAATGGTTCTTTCAGACTGCCCATCGGTCTGTGGATGGAACGCAGTACTGAAACGTAGGGTTGTTCCCAAAGTACCTTGCAAACTTCGCCAGAACCTGGAAGTGAAACGCGGATCACGATCGGACACGATCGATTCTGGCGTACCATGCAATCGTATGATTTCCTTCACAAACAACTGAGCCAGTCGATTAGGTTTATAGGTCTCCTGAACTGGCAGAAAATGGGCTGATTTGGTTAACCGATCCACGATCACCCATACTCCTTCCACTCCACTCTGAGTTCTCGATAACTTAAAGACGAAGTCCATGGTGATGTGATCCCACTTCCACTCGGGAATCGGAAGTGGCTGCATAGCCCCATACGGTCTCTGCCGTTCCGCCTTAACCTGCTGACAGGTTAAGCATTTGCTTACAAACTCGGCAATATCCTTCTTCATTCCTGGCCACCAATAATGGTTCCGGAGGGTACGGTACATCTTTGTACCTCCCGGATGCATAGCATAGGCCGAACTATGGGCCTCCTCAAGAATCTCGGCACGTAACTCTGCCACTGCAGGTACACACAAACGGCCCAATCTCACAAGTGCCCCATTGTCCCGGATGGTGAAATCCTGTCTCCCATCCGCATCGACCTCAATTCTGTAAATACAGAGTATCGGATCCTGAAGTTGTGCTTCGATAATCCGATCAATCAGTATAGGTCGTACATGAAAGCTGGCCAACAAAGCTCCACGTTCATCCGTACCCAAGATAACTCCCGCCTTCCGGAGTTCCACTAGCAAAGGAAGATACACCATCCCTAGGTGTGCAACGGATCCTGCTGACTTCCTGCTGAGTGCATCAGCCACCACATTGGCCTTACCCAGATGGTACTCGATCGTACAGTCATAGTCCTTCAGCAGCTCCAACCATCTCCGTTGTCTCATGTTAAGCTCCTTCTAAGTGAATAAGTATTTAAGACTCTGGTGGTCGGTGTATATCCGACACGTTGCGCCGAACAGATAATGCCTCCATATTTTCAGGGCATGAACCACCGTTGCCAACTCCAAATCATGGGTAGGGTAGTTCAACTCATGAGTCTTCAGCTGCCGGGATGCGTAGGCGATAACCTTGCCAGTCTGCATCAACACGCGGCCCAAACCTTGCAGTGAAGCGTCACTAAAGACCACGAATTCTCCACTGTCATCCGGCAATGTAAGGACAGGTGCAGTGGTCAATCGATCCTTCAACTCTTGAAAACTCTGATCGCACTGCTCGTCCCAGATAAACTTCACTCCTTTCCGAGTCAAACGAGTCAATGGTGCAGCAATTTTGGAGAAACCCCCCACGAATCTCCGGTAGTAACCTGCTAATCCGACGAAACTCCGCACCTCGGTCACCGTTGTCGGTCTAGCCCAGTTGGTCACCGCTTTTGTTTTCTGGGGAACCACGCAAATCCCATCCGTCGATATCACGTGTCCCAGAAAACCAATACTGCTCAGCCAAAACTGACACTTGCTCAGCTTGGCATACAATTGTTCTTGTCTCAGCCTCTCCAAGACCAACCGTAGATGTTCCTCATGTGCACGGGCACTCCTCGAGTATACTAAAATATCATCGATGAACACAATCACGAACTTATCCAGGTAGGGTCGGAAGACCCGGTTCATCAGATCCATGAATGCTGCTGGAGCATGCGTCAAACCAAATGGCATAACAAGGAACTCGTAGTGTCCGTAACGGGTTCGAAAAATAGTTTTCGGAATATCCTCCTCCGAAATCCTCAGTTGGTGATACCCAGACCGCAAATCAATTTTCGAGAAGCACTGAGCTCCCCGCAACTGGTCAAAAAGGTCATCGATCCTGGGTAGAGGATACTGGTTCCTTAGCGTCACCTTGTTGAGTTGTCGATAATCAATACACAAACGGAGACTTCCCTCCTTCTTCTTTACGAACAACACCGGTGCTCCCCACGGTGAAGTACTCGGTCGGACATATCCCAAATCCACCAACTCCTGCAATTGAGTCTTGAGTTCTCGCAACTCGGCCGGCGCCATCCGGTATGGTGCCTGGGATATAGGTCGGGTACCCGGGAGTAGTTCAATTGTAAACTCGATCTCCCGCGATGGTGGCAATCCAGGTAAGTCTTCCGGGAACACATCCGGAAACTCACGCACCACCGGTATCTCGTCGATACCCGGAGTATCAATCCGATCTGACACGACATGCGCCAGGAAACCCTGGCATCCCTTCCGAAGAAGTTTGGTAGCAGTAAGTGACGAAATCACTTCAGGAGGCGAACTGTCTCGTTCCCCCTGAAGATAACCTCCGGTAAACCCGGGCTCCGCAGAATCACTTGCTTGCTACAGCAGTCGATGAGCGATCCGTGCTCCGACAGCCAATCCATCCCTAGGATTATATCGAAGTCGTGGATATCCAGAATAATTAAGTCTGCTGGTAAATCCACACCCTCAATTCTTACCGGGCACCTCCGAATCACCTGATTCACAAGGTACACGATGCCCATCGGGGTTCCAACACCCATTTCGCAATCCAAAGCTGATACCACACAATCAAGCATACCAGCACAACTCTTCGAAATAAAAGAATGTGTAGCCCCCGCATCCATCAATACACGTACAAGAAGGTTTAAGATATGTAGTGTACCTGTGACCACGCCTGGGGCAGTCCTCGCCTGCTGCTGGGTCATTGCAAACACTTGGGCCCTTGGCCCTCCGTTCCGTCCGCGCCCGCTCGCGCCACGCCCAGCACCACGGTCACCTCCCTGACCGCGACCTCCATTAGTGTGGGAAGCCGTGCTCTGCACCACACTAGAGCCCCCAGCGTCGTTGTTCTTGGACAACTGCGGGAAATCACTGGCATAGTGGCCCTCCTCTCCGCAAGCAAAACAAGTTACTGGCCTCAGCCTGTCCGAATGCCCGCCAGAAGCACCGCTCCAAGATGAGCGCTGCCCATAGTTGTATCCAGATCCTCTGCCCTGAGAGCCTCCACGTCGACCTGACCAGCCACGACCCTTGAAGGATGAGGGTGCTCCCCTGTAGCCCCCTCCCTTATTTTTCTTATGGACCGATGGTCCACGGTGTGGGCGATCCTGACGTCGCCCCTCGCCTGAAGGTTGTCGTGTCTGGTGTGCCGCCAGACTGGCCTCGACACGCACCGCAGCATAGACCAAATCTCTCAGTGAAGCATGAGTAGCAGCAGTCACACTTGCCCGGATCTCCCCTCGGAGTCCAAGCTCGAACCTTTGGCATTTGTCCTCCTCCGTGCTCACGAATGATGCAGCGAACCGGGAAAGTTTCCAGAAAGTTTGCTCGTAGTCCGCAATGGACATATCACCCTGCTCCAGCCGCAGGAACTCAGCCTCCCTTGTCGCGCGGAACGATCGCGGGTAGTACTGGTCCAGAAATCTGGAACGGAAAGCTTCCCAAGTAGTGGTATGGACAGACCACCCAGACATTTCGAGTCCGTGCCACCACTAGTAGGCTCCTCCTTCCAGCAAGAAGGCCACCAAGGTCACTCGTTCGCCTGGAGGGCAGTGCATCACCGAGAAGATTCTCTCCCACTTGGTGATCCAATCATGAGCATCCTCGGGGTTTGATCCCCCGCAGAAAGGAGTGGCTCCCAAACGTTGAGCCCTTTAAATGCTCGCGCATTCCATCTCCCTTTCCAGATCCTCGTCAGTTCGTGTATGAGGAATTCTCCTAGGAGGCATAACCAACTGTCAAGAGGCATAGATCAGAAAACAATATTCTTAAAAGTCGAAAAGTAACTAGTACTAATCGCTAGTCTAGCATGCTGACCATACCCTAGTACTGACCACAACCTAGTGCTTTGATACCAAGCTGACAGGACCCGCCCCGATCCACTCTGGAACCATATGGGGACGTGCCTTGCTCCCGTCTGACACCCAATAATTCATACTAATTTTGACCTCAGAACTTCAAATGCATAAATAATCAAATTAAAGTCATACATCAAATCCGAATTAAACAGATGTCAGACAAGGGATGAAATCCAAAATTACAAGTTGCGAGCACGACTCTAAAGTAAAACCTGCGGGCAAACCACCCAACAGGGGTTCAGGTACGCAGAAGTAGATCTATGCCTCAGCCTCAGGTTCCTCCTCTACCTCAGTATCACGACCTGGAGGGGTTACCAAAAACATTAAGGGTGAGTGGACCGAAACTCAAGTTTATAAAATCATTTGATAAGTAAAACATATAATTTACCCCTCATCTTTCCAAACATGCATGCAGTATCGTTTAAAATCATAAATAATATAATATGAAGCATAAGGCATGTAATAAAACCATAACCATAATTTTAGCCACTGCACTATACACTCCAATCCGACATCCCTGATGTCTGACATCCCTGACGTCAATAAGGTCACAATCACAAGGCTACGCGTGCCACTTGGGTCTCAATTTCCGAGTTCAATCCCCGAACCCTATTTGGTTACAGCATCCCCGATGCTTAGCATCGTAGACGCTGGACGTTCTAGACGTCCGTGACCTCTCCGGGGTACCTCATCCGAAGGAGACAATATAATATGGAAGGATCTATACAGTGCAGTACCAAATACATTTTATTGATATCCACATGCAAACATATATGTATACATAGGTAAAATCTGAACCGATCGTTACGTTTCATCAAACGGGTCTCATGCCCAAATACGGTGAAACGTGCCATAACCGAAATCTCAATATCATCAAAACCTTTTATAGATTCCAGCATGTGAACATATAAGTAAATCAAAAAACATTTAAGCGTGCAAGAGTTTAATGAAAACGGGCCCACTCACAGTACGATTCCGTTGCGAATCTGCGCGTACGGACCTGTACCGAGATTATCGTACAATTCCTGTCAGTTCAATTCACACATAAGGGTCACTACAAGTCCTTAATATTTATTCAAAAGAAGGTTCGAAACAGAAGCCGGTTTGGGGAAACCGTCAACACGTTTCCCGAGGCAACCGACCCTAACCGGACCCTTCAAACTATCTCAGATCAACATGGTTAATTCACCACAAATGTTCAGAATAATGAGAGGAATAAAATTCATGTTGATCGTGATCGGAGATAAGCCCCAACGCGCCCTCACGCGCCGCCCAAAGTGGCTGCGCGTGAAAGTCACGCGCCTGACACTGTAGCTACAGTGTCAGTACCTTCACCCGTTTGTCTGTAATTCGGGCCTGCCACTCGCGGCTTGACCCGGTTGATTACCCATCAATTCCTACTCGATTTCAATCCAATTTGATCCTAACATGTTATTTAAACATCTAATTTATGTTCTGAGCTATTAATTATCCAAAACCAATCCTTAAACGGCCCCTCGACCCGTGATCATCCAAACGGGCCAATCACCAGAACTCACTGGTTTCTAAACCGAAATCAAATTAACCTTACATGAAGCATCATAGTATCACAACAAACTGGAAAACACACTCAATTGAATCAACACTCACCTGGAAGTAGCCGTCCAAACCTCTGAAATTCCTCTGAACACGGCAGTCACCGTCCCAGCTCACCCGTGGTTGGTTGCCTTCGATTTTGATATGGTTGTGTTCCAAATGCTCCCAGAAAGCTTACTCTACGATTAGATTGGCTCAACACACCGTAGAAATCAAAAACCCGATTTCCCTCCAAAAATTCCCGAAATGGTTTCTCTCTGGTTCCACCCCTATTTTCAGTCCTTTCAATACCAGAGTGAAGCTCACACACTATATAATCAGTTTTAATTAATTTCAAGCCGTCCCAGAAGCTCGTGGGTGTCCAATTGTCCACTGAAAAATGTCCCCCGAAAAGCTTCGAACTTGAATAATTAATAGGGTCGTGCACGGTGGATGCAACAGACCACGGTCTAAAGCATCAGACACTCCCCACTTTCCAGCACACAATCGCACAACCAATTGCACGTTTGAACCACCGCACATGGTGGTGCCGCCCTTGTCCCCCGCGGCCTGCTACAGTAACCAGGGCAAAAAGACCAAAATGCCCCTGGTTCAATAATTACCAAAATACCCCTCACTTCCTAGACCCGTAACTCAGCCATACGAAGTCCGATTTTGGTGTGCCGCCTGTCTATGAACTCAGGACGTCGAGACCTACCTATCGGTCCTTGAGTCGCGTGAAAATTATTTGTCAAACAAAAAGTCAACATTTTCGCCCGTGAAGTCCAACTTACGGTAATGCCCCTGAACTTCCGATAGTCATAACTTTTTCCCTGATCGTCCGAAATGGACGTGCCACCTGTCTATGAACTCGTGACGTCCCGAACTACGTCACGGTCATAGGTCAAAGTCCATTTAATTCACCAATCAAAAGTCAATAATTTGGCCATACCAATCACAAGGGTAAAAACGTCAATTCACACCTTAAATTACAATATTAAAATCCTTGAATTTCCGGGGTGTTACAAAACACCTCTGGGCTCAACCCCCTCGGGCTCAGTCACCTCTGGGCGAACACATCCCCAGGCTCAGACCCATCCGAGTGGTACATCCAGGCTCAGTCTCATCTGAGAAGATGACTACCATAGGATCAACTCATGATCCTACAATCACATCCCCCAAGCTCCGGTCGTCTGGGTAATCCCCCCAAGCTCCGACCGTCTGGGAATATCACAATCACAATGAAAACCATCTTGGGAATTACATCCCAAAGCATTTCAATCAAATCTTGTCTTCATACAAAGTCAAGATCATTCCCGACTGGGTCTCAAAGCCCAAAATACCTTTTACCCATCAACAGTTAAAATCACAGTTTAAATCAATAAAATAATGACCCGTCCCAAGTTTCGGGATTGAATATTAATTAATTATGATTTGGAATGACTAATCGGGGATTAGTTGAGTGAAATCGGACGAAACGTGCAAAATGACCGTTTTGCCCCTAGCGTGGGTAACATGTTGACTTTTAGTTCGGGCGGTCAAATGGACTTTGACCGATGACTGTGACGTAGTTCGGGACGTCACGAGTTCATAGACAGGTGGCACGTTCGATTCCGACATTCGAGGTGAAAGTTATGGCGTTCGGAAGTTGAGAGGTATTTTGGTAATTTGGTCATATTAGGGGCCAAATGTTGAATTTTTGACCGGGAGGTCCGATGGACGAGGGCCAAGGACCGTTACGTAGGTCTCGTCGATACGAATCCAACGACAGGTGGCATGCCAAAATCGGAGATTCGACGACGAAGTTATGGTCAAGTAAACGAATTAACGAACCAAGGCTTCGATTAAAATAATAATATAATAATGAATAGTGACCGATGACTGTGCACATCCGGATGAGTGACAAGTGTCACCCATCCCTTATTTCCAGCTCCTTGTTTCCCTCCAAACACCATCATTACAACATCATCATTCCTTCTTCATCTTTTTCCCCCATTTTCTTCTCCTTTGTTTTTTTACCCGTGGACCTTCGAAAATCAAAGTGGGAGAATTGGGAGAATTGGCTCCCTTCCTTAGCCGTTCTTGAGAGAAAATTGAAGGTTGAGAGAGACTGAATTGGCTGGGAAACACGGGAGGCAGAGAGGATGCTGGGAAATCGAAAAATTGAATTTTGGACATTTGGGGGGAAAACTCGAATACTGGGAATTAGTCGTAAGGATTGAAATGGAGCTCAATTCGAGCCTTCTGAGATCACTACGATCAGAATCATCGAAAGAACGAAGGAATTTGGCTGCGTATTGGCTCTGAACACACTTGGTGACAGAGATGGAGTTTGAAGGTTGAGTCGTGATCATTGAGTGATCAAACGACGGAATTGAAGTGGGGAAACTACTTCTCATGGTCCGTTGATGCTTCTGGGTTCATCAATTGGATGAAATCAGTGGCCATTGTGGAAGTTCCATGATTGCACAGTAACCGGGTGTTCTTGGTTCATCATCGAATCGTGAGGTTTGAAGTAAGTAATCGTGTAATTGAGTTTACAGACCTTTAATTTAAGTTAAAACGAAGCTAACTGAATGATCAATTGGAAGATTTAAGGCTGAATTGATAGGATTGGAACCGGGTCATCTCGCGGGCTGATTGGACCCGTTTACCAGACAAACGGGCGAAGGGGACGACTGTGCTGGTTACTGTAGCTGGCGCGTGAGTTTCACGCGCAGCCACTCACGGCGGCGCGTGAGGGCGCGTCCAGCCTAGTCTCAAGGTGAGGTCAACATGACTCTTGATCCTCTCAGTGTAACGAACATTTTAACGTTTGTTTCGAGGAAATCGGATATTGTTTCGATAATGTTCCGCATATCCGAAGTTTTGTTTTACGAGTTAAATACGTATTTAAATTTCGGAAAAATTGGGGAAAATTATATGATGTATTTTGAGATTTTAGTAACCCTCTATAATGATTTTGGACAGGAGTTGTGATTTCCAAAATTTACGGAAAAACGTGCAGCTCGGAAACGGACCGTTTTGGACGATGTGTGTGAGTGGACTTTGTTTTCTAACCGTGATGCATGCGTATATGGTTTAAAATGCCTTATTATATGATTTTATATGCTTTGGCATGATTGACGTTTCAATCCGGTAATTTCTCGATTTTATGATTATTATAATGTTATTTTGGGCACGATTTTAGAGAAATTACGAAATTGGTGAAAATGATGTTTGGACTTGGTTTATGAGTCCGGGATTGAAATTGATTGAAAATAATGTTTGGACTCGGATTATTGAGTCATGGATTGAAAAATGATGTGGTGACTCGGGAATGAGTCAAGGGTCAATTTCGTGGATTTACGTGAAAATGGCAACGGAGGTTGCAACGCATGGATTTGCGTGATAATGTTATTTTGGGCGTGAGAACCCAAGTGAATAGTGATTTTGACTCGAATTTGGAGTCAATTGTGAATTTGTGAAATTAACGATTTATTGGGATTTTATGATTATTTTAATCAATCTTTCGGGCACGTTTTACGAGGAACATGCAAATGATGTTTTGGGCTAGGCCCGGAGTCTAAATGATTTATGTGGATTGTAAGACCCGGTCTTGGAAGCAAGAATGGTGAGCAAGACCTGTGAGCTTGAGAAGCAAGAACGGTGAGCAAGACTCGTGAGTTTGGAAATGTAAGAACGGTGAACGATCCCACATCGCTCGGGGGGGGGGGGGGAGGGGGGAGGGGAGGGGAAAGGTGAAGTACCTTATATGTGTGGGCACGTATCTATCTAACACAAGGCCTTTTGGGAGCTCAGTGGCTTTGGGGGGGATTGGAACCCCAAAGTTAAGCGAGTTGAGGCTGGTGCAATCCCATGATGGGTGACCTACTGGGAAGTTGCACGTGAGCTCCCGAAAACAAAACCGTGAGGGCTGGGCCCAAAGCGGACAATATTGTGTTAGATGGGCTGGGTCGTGACAGGATGGTATCAGAGCTGGACCCTGACCGGAAGTGTTCCCGCGAGAACGCTGGGCCCCAAGGGGGTGGATTGTAAGACCCGGTCTTGGAAGCAAGAACGGTGAACAAGACCTGTGAGCTTGAGAAGCAAGAACGGTGAGCAAGACCCGTGAGCTTGGAAATGTAAGATCGGTGAACGATCCCACATCGCTCGGGGAGGGAAAGGTGAAGTACCTTATATGTGTGGGCACGTATCTATTTAACACAAGGCCTTTTGGGAGCTCAGTGGCTTTGGGGGGGATTGGAACCCCAAAGTTAAGCGAGTTGAGGCTGGTGCAATCCCATGATGGGTGACCTACTGGGAAGTTGCACGTGAGCTCCCAAAAACAAAACCGTGAGGGCTGGGCCCAAAGCGGACAATATTGTGTTAGATGGGTTGGGTCGTGACAGGTAGTGGATCGTGACTCTCCAGGTCGACGTCTGGAGGAGACCAATCAACTCATATAGGAGGGTATATATATAATAACATATTTTCTTTCAAATCACAATTCAACTGGGTCTCATACCCGAGCGTCTCAACAGGATTCCTCGAATCTGATTCAAAATCAAATCTCACAGGCCTCAGCCTAAATCTACAGTTCAATAGGGTCTCAAACCCGAATTCTCATTTCAGAAACCACAATTGGGACTTAAGCCTGATTTCACGATCCAACGGGGCCTCAAGCCCGGTACCATAAATCAACGGGGCCTCAAGCCCGATATTACAAATCAACTGGGCCTCAAGTTCGAATTCATAAATCAACGGGGCCACAAGCCCGATATTACAATCAATTGAGCCTCCAGCCCAATACTAGAATCAATTAGGACTCAAACCCGATATCATAACTCAATTGGGCTTGGAGCCCGAATTCGTAAACCAACAGGGCCCCCGGCCCGATCGTATGACTCAAATGGGCCTCCAACCCGATTTCTCATCAAATTAAATGGACTCCAATTCCGATGATTTCAAATCAAATGGACTACATATTTCTAAATCCGAAATCATTTCATTAAACTATCAAAGAAAATACAGCAGGTATAGGCATCGTACAAAATCGAAAACCTCTAAATACGTGCAATGTCAGGAACCGTCCCAAATTCCCCAGGATTAATGTGGGACACGCCTGCTTCCGTCTGACGCGAAGTATCAGACCAGAGATAATTCCGACTCTAGCCCTCACCGGGGCATCCAGAGTACGCTAGAATCATAGGAGGAGGAGTGTGATGTCTCGATCTCTGCTACAGCCCGCATCCGCGATCAACCTGAAGGGCATTCAAAACATCAAAAGTCATGAGTGGACAAAACAAATATTTTAAAAAAATATTTTCATCGAAAGATATTTATGCACTTCACTAAAAACATGCATGCATTCGAAAACCATTTGTCAAACATTTACAAAACCATTAGGGCCTTGGCCCAAAACCGTAAAAAAAAAAAAACCATATGGGAACTCAGCCCAAATCAACATACGTGTGGGACTCTGTCCAAATCCAGTAAACGTGGGTCTCAACCCAAAACTGTTCTCAGTGAAATACCAAAACATAGAATACGGGGTCTCCGCCCTATATCACTTTCTAAAACATAGAACACCGGGTCTCCGCCCCAAATCACTTTCTGTAAGAACCTCATACATATATACATACGTATAACTCATCCGTGGCACTTCCGAGAAGATGCCAACTCGGGGCACACAGCCCCTAGGGAACACATCCCTAATATATGTCACGATTCATCTCTATATAAGTGTGCACACTACTTTGGGTCTCATTCCGAGTCTACCCCCAGGAATTCTCCATCTGGGAGGCTTTATCTTCGGATCTAGTCCTATCATCTCTCCCGAATCTGGTCCGGGACCACATCATAACTCCCACTCTTGGAACGGGATCCCTATGGGGATACCCATTCTGGTCTGTGGATTGTGACTCTCCAGGTCGAAGTTTGGAGGAGACCAATCAAATCATATGGAGGGTTTGTACATTTCAAATACTTTCTTTCTCAAAACATATTTCCAACTGGGTTTTATACTCGATTCATCTCAACAAGTCAACTGGGTCTCATACCCGAATCTCAACAGGATTCCTCGAATCCAATTCAAATCAATTTCACAGGCCTCAGCCTAAATCCACAGTTCAATAGGGCATCATGCCTGAATTCTCATTTCACAAACCAAACTAGGACTCAAGCCCGATGTTACAATCAATTAGGCCTCTAGCCCGATATCACGACTAATGGGGCCTCAAGCCCGAAACCAGGAATCAACGGGGCCTTCAGCCTGATTTCACAACCAAATGGTCCCTAAGCTCGATATTATAACCAACTGGGACTCAGGCTCGATATCATAGTTCAAACGGGCCTCAAGCCCAAATCGTAAACCAACGGGGCCCTCGGCTCGATCGTATAACTCAAATGGACCCTCGATCCGATTACTTGTCAAATCAAATGGATTCCAAGTCCAAGAGTTTGTAAATCAAATGGGTCTTATGCCCGATTTCTTATTTCCAAATCGAAAACCCATTCATTAAACCCTCATTGAAAACCTAGCACGTACAAGCATCGTATAAAACAAGAAATCTTGAAATACGTACAAATACGTAAATCCTAGGCTACCATAAACAAATGCACTCATGGCATCACAAAAAATGTTCTAAAACAATTATAAAACATTTATGCATGCATCAATTTCGAAAGAAAGGCTCACTCACAGACCGTTCGAAACCGCACCTCGATACGCTCGCCATAAGCCTCTCTCGGGCCAATCGTCACCTCCAGGGTTCCTGAACCTGTCCAAATTAATTTAGATGGTTACTAACTACTTAAATAACCACTCACTAAAGCCCCGTAATTTTCTGGAATTTTTAACTATTTTTAAACCCGATCCTAAACCTTCAGACGTCCCGAACTATATCAAAACAATGTCCAATTGACACGAAACCAGTCCCAAAACGTTCGTTACATCGAATAGATAATTTCACATGTTGGAACCTTCCAGAGAAAGTGGGCCACGCGCCAACACGTTCCAAAAACAGCCCCTGCACGTGGGAACCACGCGTCGCTGCACTGTTCTTCTTCTTCCTCAGTTAGACCGGTCTGAACCGGCCAGTCTGGTTTTTCTGCAATTTTGGTTCGTCTGGACCGGCGTGACTTGTCCAAGGCTATTCCATCTTCATTTTTCGTCCTTTATCTTCCCAATTGATTCCATTCTTTCTATCTAATCCCTAGAAACCTATTTAGATGATCAAAACAAAGAAAAACATGGAAAACTCGACCCGTTCAATTTGAATCTCACGGTTCAAAGTTTCCTGATTGCACCCAGGGCCTCCTCAGCCACTAACCACTACCAAAACCTCCCTAAAACCTCCTAGCACCTTAATGAACTCATCCTAATCGATTAAAATAACCCATAACGTATGAAATTGAAATAAAAGAGAAATGGGCAAACCGAGCTTACCGTCCACGGCGGCGATGCTTCTGGCCTGCCAGCATCTTCAACTTGCACTCCTCACACTCCCTTGGTCTCTCACACATGATCAGAAGGGAATGGGTTTGGATTAGGATGAAAGGGTGCTTGGGTTTGGTAGGGATATGGTGGAACAAAGAAAAGGGAGATGAGATGCATGAATATATTTGAGTGTGCAATGGATGAGTGACCCTTGTCACTCATCCATTGCGCCTGAGAAAATATTTGGGGCCCACTTAAGTCCAAAAAGTCTCTCGTTTCGTAAAATGTGCAATAGTTCCTCGGAACTTCCGTGAGCCTTAACTTTTTCGTCGAACGTCCGAATTCGACGTGCTGCCTATCTACGGATTCGTATCGACGCGATCTACGTAACAGTCCTCGAATCTTGGCCATCGGACCTCCCGGGTCAAAATTCAACTGTTTGCCCATTTTAAACCAAATTACCAAAATACCCCCGAACTTCCGAACGCCATAACTTCTTCCCCGACCATCATAGCTTCTTCCTCGAACGTCAGAATCGGACGTGCCACTTGTCTATGAACTCGTGACGTCCCGAGCTACGTCACAGTCATCGGCCAAAGTCCATTTGACCGCCTAAATGAAGAGTCAACGTTTCGCCTATTCTAGGTTCAAAATCATCATTTCGCCCTGAACTTCCGTTAATCCTCGTCTAATCCCCGATTAGCGAGGCTAATCCGTCATTAATTATTAATTAATCTCGATAATTCGGGACGGGTCTTTTTATGCAAATATGTAAATACTAATATACCACAAACAAATGCACTCATGGCATCACAAAACATGTTCATAAACACATAATAAACATTTATACATGCATCAATTTAGAAAATAAGGTCCACTCACAGATTGTCCAAAGTTGCGCCTCGATACGCGCACCATAAAACCTTCCTGGGCCAATCACCGTCACCGGGACTCCCAAACCTGTCCAAATCATTTTAGAGTGTTACTAACTACCTCATTAACCTCTCATTAAAGTCCCGTAATTTTTTCGAATTTTTAACTATTTTTAAACCCGATCCTAAACCGTCGGACATCCCGAACTATATCGAAACGATGCTTGATCGACTCGACACTTGTCCCAAAATGTTTGTTACATCGAATAGATGAAATTACATGTTGGACACCTCCCCAAACAGTGCCCCACAAGCCCTCACGCGCTACCAAAAGGGCTGCGCGTGGGCCTCACGTGCCTGCACCAGTTATCCCTGTCCTCTCGCCAAACCGGGTTCAGCCGGTTCTGCAATTCCTGTCCAGGCCGAACTGGAGGAACCAGTTCAGTGTCCTATCTCCCTATATTTTGGTCCATTTTCTTCCATTTCAATCCTAATCTCTTTGTCTCAACATTATCAACCTATTTACACGATTAAAATCAAGAAAAACGGTTTAGAAATCGATTGTTCAACACCCCTCTCACGGTCCTGCTTTTCCCTGCCTTCCCTAGGCTGTTTAGCCACCTTCCACCGTTCAAACTAATCTCTAAACCTTCTTACAAACCCATTAAACACTCCCCAATCGACAAACACAGCCCCTAACATTCAATTCCAAAATTCGAATTTAAAAGCAAAGACTGGGTTATCGGGTTTACCTGGTTGTGGTTCCTCCACCGTCCACGACGGCTCAGGCCGCACCCAGCCACCATCCTCATCACTCACAGCCTCAGTCTCAGTCTCTCAAGGCCCTCAGTAATTCCAATGGTATCGGAACCAATCCGTCTACCAACACGTTCACCAACCTACTACTGGTATAACCTATATACCGTCACTAGACACCACAAGTATGCCCAGTATCGTACCTCGAACCACGTACAAGGTATGTACATCTACCCATCAATCAACCTACAACCACCTAGGTTGTAGCCAATCACGTTTCTACTATGGAGTCCATTTGTCCAATCTCGGACTAGACAAATCGAAACTCCAACCCATCATCAATTTCCAAATCTGAATCTGAAGCCGCAATTTCGTAAGAAAGCCCGGATCCAAACCCAGAAATCATATCCATAATCATGTCCAAATTCGAATCCTAAATTATTATTCCGTAGCTAGCATTTGGAATAACCATTCCGAACCCAACTCCATAAAAAGAAAATCCACAGTCAAGCTCTAGAATCAAATCTTGAATCGTCACCCAGAATCCGATTCCAAAACCCAAATCCAGAAATCCTCTTTCAAGTTCCAAAATCAAATCCTGAATCGTCATCCAGAAATCTGATTCCAAAACTCGAAATCTCGTTCTCGTCCACCGAGACGCACTATATCCGAACCTATCGGATACCTGTTCAAACGATTACCTAATTACGTTCGATTGACTTCATAGGGAAGCCAATCCCAATATCAACACATCTAGGCTGACCCAAAATACGAACTCGTCGGACACCTACTCACCCGAGTAATAAGCCATATGAGATTTACCTCGAAAAGAAGTTCAGTCCCAACATCCTCAACTCAAACATCCAAGTAAGAGCGATAAACTCTCCACATATCTGGATCATCAAAATCACGATCCAGATCCATCACATGTTCACTAACCAATTTAATTCTATTTGAGATCCACTCTGGGACCACAGATACCGAACATATGCCCATCACAACGGATGTAGCTCAACGTCATCACGATCACCGGCACCAGCACCAGCGCTAGTACCAGTACCAGCGCTAGTACCAGCACCAACGCACTATCACCTGCACTAGTATCAATATCAGCATCGGCACACCATGTGCAAAACTGACAACCCTGGATCTCCGCTCATACCGAGCGACGACCCCGTACCTCTACTCTAAAAGGAGGAACTCTGCCTCTCTTGTACCGGACAACTCTGGGTACAGTCACCCTGAAAACTCAGACGAGAAAAGGAAACGTCCCCTGAATGTCCCCGATTCCCAAAAATCGTAACTACAACCACTCTCGGTAGTAGCACCTGCCACAGACTCGTGCAGACCTAACTACCAGACCTCGCTATCGAGATTCGCATCCAACGGAATCAACCGTTCGTACCAACTACTCCGTATCCCGCTCCGGGATTCCATCGACAAGTATCAACCCTGATAATTTGTCCAAATCAAACTCTAACCAGTCGTAACTCGACTAAGCCAATGTCGTCTACTAGGTCGCCCACGACCTTAGTTGTACCAACAATCCATCGCAACTACCGTAGCACGACAACCAACTAGGTATAACCGATAAGTATAACCTCGACTGCGAAGTGCAGTCCCAACACAAACTGACATGACTAGACCGACTAACGAATCCAAATTCGAGTAGTCGTCCAATTCAAACCACTCGTCAACTCACATTTTCGAACCATACAACCAAAGGTAGGGTTCCACGATCACGCCCTAGGGTCACTCAGAACCCAACTGCATAAGGCAGTATAATCCATAATCTGACCGACTCCACGGTCTTAACATAGTAAGGACGTCAATCTAATCCTACCGTAAGTCCAACTAGGATTCCACGAATTCGACTTCTAACCGCCAGCAGCAATGTAATCCATAACCCGACTGCTCCCAGCAGTAAATCCATCTAACTCAACCAATCCGATCATCGGATCGTCACAACTCCAAACCAGTCGTCGAAACCGATCCTACGACATCGTGAAAGATGATCCCAACTAACCGTCACACGATTACAACTCTAACGTACGGTTTACGTTCATCCATTCATAGGGTCCCACTCTGCCAACCCTGACAAAACTATGGCAAACCCGGCATCTAGTGCCGAACCAAAACGATCCAATCCTACTAACTATCGTATCGGCACCCCAACTATCAGGTTGATCATGAACTGTAGCCTATTGAGATATCACATCCTCGACCAGTACATCACTCCAAAAGCTACACGGTTGCTCGAATAGAGACAACCCCGCTCTGATATGAGCTAACTGAGCTCTGATACCACGCTGACAGGACCCATCCCAATCTGACAGGACCCGCCCCGATCCCCCTGAGACCACCCTGGACGTGCCCTGCTCCCGTCTGACACCCGACATTAAAATACCAAATATACCCTTATTGAAGATAAAATGCATAAAGAAAATCCAAAGTTAAGTCATACATAGCACACCACACAAATATCCGAATACAAAATAGTGTCAGACAAGGGATAGTTCCCGAATACAGTTTATTGAGCACGACTCTAGACACACTACGTGCCAACCTACCCAGCAGTAGGGTTCAGGTACGCAACGTAAACCTATGCCTCTTCCTCCTTGGGATCCTCCTCCTCCTCCTCCTCGGGATCCTCCTCCTCAAAAGCACTACCTAGAAGGGTAGTAAAACAACAAAGGTGAGTGGGCCGAAACTCAAGGTTTACAAAATAGTTTACCATTTCAAAAACATATAGTTTTTCCCCTCCGTTTTCCGAAAAGACATGCATTAGTATCATAAACCACAAAACCATATAATCATAAGCAGAATAATATCAACATAATATAATCTTAGTCACTGCACTATACATCCCAACCCTGACATCCCAGATGCCTGACGTCCCAGACGCCCGATAAGGTCACAGTCCCATGGCTACGTGTGCCACCCGGGGTCTCAATCCCGAGTCCAAATCCCGAACCCAATCTGAGCATGGCATTCTAGATGCCTGACGTCCCAGACGTCCAATAGTATCAATCCTGCTCCTGAGTCACTCTACGGTCCGGTCCCTCCGTAGAATGACTCCTCACAGGCAATGCGCCGTGACCACTCCGGTGTACCTACATCCGGAGGAGATAGAATCCTAGGGTAGATCTATACAGTGCACTACCACAGATAATATCGAGATCCATTATACATATACATGACTCCAAACCATTCATAAACAACCAGACGGGTCTCATGCCCAAACATCGTAATACGTGCCATAAATCATACTCAAGATAAACAGATACTTTTACTTGAATCACATATAGATATAGTAGAAAGTAAAACAGTTATGCATGCCGAAGTTTAGTGAAATCAAAAGCCCACTCACAGTACAATCCCGCTGCAATCCCGAGCGTATAGCCCCGTCCAAGGGTTACAGTACAATTCCTGTCATGTCCAAAGCATACGTAAAGGTCACTTTAAGTCCCTACTAAACAACTAAGAAACCCTAGACTGAAACCGGCCCGGGAAAGCCGTCCGAACACGCTTCCCAAGGCGTCAAACCCTAATTTGACCAACTTAACGATCTCCGATCGACACGAAACCACCGCCATTGGATCCGTATCGTAGAAACCTTGAAAATGGCACTGGTCCCACACAAAATACTGTTCACACGCGCCCCCCACGCGCCGGTCAACTCCCTGGTCAACAGTGCTACAGTGATGCTGATGTCAGCATGACGTCACTGCTGACGTCATCACTGACAGTGTCAGAGGACACGTGTCAACAGCCCATTGGTCCCTGGTCTGACAGTTTTCTGACATGATGACGTCATCATGACGTCACTGCTGACGTCAGCATGATGACGTCATCAGCTACAGTACCGGGTCTGAGAACCGGTCACCGCAGACCCACGGTTCAACCCGATCAGTTCTCATCAACCCGACCACCAAAAACGATGGGATTTGTTCCTATGAACTCGTCTAATCATGTTCTATGGTTCTGTGGGATTAAAACAGGTTTTTAAGTTCGAGAAACCACCTGAAAATCGACGGGAACCTGGCTGCCGGCTCTGGTTCGTCTTCTCCAGCGAGCCGTCAAGCTTCCAGCAACAAACTCTGGTCCAAAATGCTCGTCTAATCCCCTAGGTTATGTCTCAAAAGCAAACAAACATTTCCAACGTCAAAAACGGACGTTTCGAAATAGGGAAGGAAATCGGTGTCTCTCGGGTTCATGGGCTTACCGCCGCCGTGTCGCCGCCGTGGGCTGGCCAGTCCAGTCCTGAGTCGTCCTATGGTTCCAGTTGACCCATCCCTAAGTTAGTTCGAGTGCAGGGGTGAAGGTTTGGACGATTTGGTTAGTTTGGGCTGCACGGGCTCCTTCTCGGGTTTGTGGGTTTCCCGGCCGTGCAGGGTGGCCGTGGTGGTGGTGATGGCCGTCTGGAGGTGGCTGAGAGGTAGTCTGGTGTGTGGGTTGAGGCTGAGAGGTGGTGTGATCGCTGGTGTGTTTGTGCAGAGAGTGAGAGGATGCACGGTTTAGAGAGAAATGAAAATGAAAATATGATTCTCTGATGGTTTAAGAACAGAAGGAGAAAATGGAATGAAGGGCTGAGATTCAATCTGATTTAAGGATGAAGGGTGAGGATTTAAGGAAGTTAAATTAATTAATTAATGGAATGGCAAACACAGATCCTGGTTTTTGGGGATGATGTGGATGAGGTAGATGAGTGACATGTGTCACTCATCAAGGGTCTAGATTGATTTTGAATAAAGTAACCAGATTTCATTATTTTAATATTATTTTAAGTTCCGAGTCTCGGTTAGTTCGGTTACGTTCTTGACCATAACTTTTTCGTCGTAAGTCCGATTTCGGCGTGCCGCCTGTCTACGGATTCGTATCGACGAGACCTACGTAACGGTCATTGGCCCTCGTCTGTTGGACTTCCCGGATCAAAAGTCAACATTTGGCCCCCAAATGGCCAAATTACCAAAATACCCCTCGACTTCTGAACGTCACAACTTCTTCCTCGAACGTCGGAATCGAACGTGCCACCTGCCTATGAACTCGTGACGTCCTAAACTACGTCACGGTAATGGGTAAAAGTCCTAAATACTTCCCGAGGTAAAAGTCAACTTTCCCCCCTCCCCTCAGGGGCAAAACAGTCATTTTACAATAAAATAATAATTACGAAAGTTCGAGTCGTTACACAATCCCTCCAGGATTAGTGCGGGATGACCCTGCTCTCGTCTGACACGGAGTGTCAGACAAGGGATATTTCCGACCTTTGCCCTCCCGGGCTATCAGAGTACGCCAGGATCCGGAGGAGGTATGTGATATCTCGGTCTCTGCTACAGTCCACATCCGATGTCAACCTGAAGGGCAGTCAAAACATTAAAAACTGTGAGTGGACAAAACAAAAGTTCGTAAAAACATTTCATAAGAAGACATTTGTACCCTTCACTAAAAAGCATGCATGCATTCGAAAACCATTTATCCAGAAAAACCATAATGAAATCAAGTACACGGGCCACTGCCCAAATCCATAAGGGACTCAGCCCAAATCATAAGAAACTAACCATACGAGCCACTGCCCAAAACCTGTGTAAACACACATCACATATCATATATCATATTTATATCATATATACATATAAGTCACACAACCAATCCTGTCACGGTTTCCAAAGCTACGCGCGTGCTACCCAGGTCTCAATCCGAGTCTTCTCAAAGTCAAGATCAATGTCCGTAGACCACTGACCCTACCCGAGGTAATAGTAATCATAGCCTTCCTGAGAGTAAGGAACCCAACTAGGGGGTGACTCCACTCAGTCGGTGCTCCGTGACTACTCTGTGGTCCACCCAGGCCAACGACCCTCCCCGGAGGAGATAATAGAAGTAAAGGAAGGTATATGAATACATATATATACATAACATAAACATTCATGCCCGGTTCCCTTGAACCGTCATGATCCATAACATCCATTAACTAGGGTTCATGCCGGTTCCCATAAACCGTCATGAACCAGAATGACCTGACAAAGGTTCATGCCGGTTCCCATAAATCTTCATGAACCACAATGACCTTTCCAGAGTTCATGCCGGTTCCCGTAAACCGTCATGAACTTGGAAATCCATCTAGGGTCCCTGACCCGAAATCATAAACCGTAAAATAACTGGGTCTCGTGCCCGAACATATGACATCAGCTGGGCACCGTGCCCGATATCTAAGGTCATATTCCCGAGACAAAACCAATTGGGTCTTATACCCGAGTTTATCCTTTTGAAATCCAAAACCATTTCATTTAGACCAATAAAGACATACAGACCCGTATAGGCACCGTATAGGGCCGAAACCTCGAAATACGTGCCTATACGTAACCACATAAAAATGCACTCATGGCATCACAAACAAGTATTTAAAACATATAATAAACATTTATGCATGCACCAATTTAGAAAACAAGGTCCACTCACAGACCGTCCGAGCTGCCGCCTCGATTTGCGTGCCATACGGCTCCCCTAGCCGATCACCATCACCGGGACTCCCAAACCTGTCCAAATTTTAATAGAAGGTTACTAACTACTTAATTAACCTCCTACCAAAGCCCCGTAATTTTCCCGAACTTTTAACTATTTTTTAAACCGACTCTAAACCTTCTGACAGCCCGAAACCTATCGAAACGATGTCCGATTGACACGAGACCAATCCCAAAATCTTCGTTACATCGAATAGAAGATTTCCAGTGTTTAACACTTTCCTAAATTATGGTCCACGCGTCCTCACGAGCCCCTAGAAGGTCGAAAATACTGCTCATCGTCTTCAACCTCCAGCAGCACTGTAGCAGACCGGCTCACTGTAGTAGCACTGTTCCGAACTGGCGTGAACGGTCCAGGGGTTTTCTCCCTCTATTTTGGTTCGATTTCAACCCTAATTAATTCTATAATTCATATCTCTTCATTCCCTATCAATTCCCCTCACTAAAACTACCTAAAACCATCCAAAATCCTATGGTTTAATCTTTGAACCATACGGTTCAAGCTTCCAAACTGCACCCATGGCTGTAAAGCCGTCCTACGCTTCCTAAAACCGTCCTAACACCATCCTAATAACCCATTTAATTCATTAAAACCAACCAAAATGACCCATAACAATAAGAATGGAAAAATGGATCGAAAATGGCTAACCGGGTGCATTCTCGGGTTTGGGTCTCCGCCGTGCATGGTGGCGCCATCCTGGGCCGGCCACCACTTCCTCCTGTCCTCCCTTCCATCTCTGGTCTCATAGGTGATCATATGGGGTTGGGTTGGATGGGTTTTGGGTTGTACAGAGAAGAGGAAAATGGTGAGATCGGGTTATGTTTTTGAATGGAAGAAAGAATGATCGATGCATATATGTGAAGGAATGTCCAGTGGATGGGTGACACTTGTCAATCATCCATTGGGTCTCCATTAAATATCTGGGCCCCACTAAAGTCCAAAAGTTAACTCGTTTCGCAATTCGTGCAATAGTACCCTCGTACTTCCGTGAACCGTAATTTCTCCGTCGAACGTCCAAATTCGACGTGCCGCCTGTCTATGGATTCGTATCTTCCTTATCTACGTAACGGTCTTCGACCCTCGGCCATCGGACCTCTTGGTAAAAAAGTCAACATTTGCCCCTTTTAACTAAAATTACCAAAATGCCCCTAAACTTCCGAACGTCATAACTTCCTCCTCGAACGTCGGAATTGAACGTGTCACCTGTCTATGAACTCGTGACGTCCTAAACTACGTCACGGTCATCGGTTAAAGTCCATTTGGCTGCTCGAATGAAAAGTCAACATTTTGCCCACGCCCAAGGGCAAAACGGTCATTTTGCATCGTTCGTCCGATTTCGCCTAACTAATCACCGATTAGCCTCACTAATCGTGATTAGTCACTAATCTAATCTAGGAATTTGGGACGGGTCGTTACATGCTGAGTTTTATCATCAACTCAACTATCACCTTATAAAAACATGGGTATTAAAGTTGGAAATTTCTTTCTTATATCAATTCACACAATCTGGAATCTAACTTGTAAAAGTTTTGTTGACGTTTTCTTTTGGACAACCTGTCAGGACCCACCCCTAATCCCCCGGGATTAAGGGCTAAATCCCGATCCCGTCTAACTTACGCATGACACGAAGGCTAAACTAGCATCCAACCTCCATGTGACACGTAAGTCGGACAAGGGATTCTCGAACCAACCGTACCGAAGCTTCCGGACTTCCCAGAGTGTACCGAATCTACTGTGGATCGTGCGTGCAATGTCTCCATCTCTCTCGACCGACAGCCCGCGCCGTAACAACCTGGAGGGTATCGAAAACACGAAAAGACTGTGAGTGGACAAAAATAAAGTATAATTTAGAAAACAGTTTAAGAAAGCAATTACATTTATACCCCCCACGCAAAAACCAATGCATGCATATCATTTCAAGTCATGAAACTACTCATATCAAAACCATCCAAGAAAAACCATTTGAAGTGACAGGACCCGCCCCGATCCCACGGAGACCACAAGGGGACGTGCCCTGCTCCCGTCTGATACCCAAAATAACATTCCAATTTTAACATCAACGTTCAAATGCATAAATAACCAAATTAAAGTTATACATCAAATCCAAATTTAACAGATGTCAGACAAGGGATGAAAACCAAAATTACAAATTCTGAGCACGACTCTAAAATAATCTTGCGGGTCAAACCACCCGACAGGGGTCCAGATACGCAGAAGTAGATCTATGCCTCAGCCTCAGGATCCTCCTCTACCTCAGTAGCACAGCCTGGAGGGGTTACCAAAACATTAAGGGTGAGTGGGCCGAAACTCAAGTTTATAAAACAGTTTAATAAGTAAAACATATAATTTACCCCTCCGTTTTCCAAACATGCATGCACCAGAATTTAAAACCATAAATCATATAATATGAACCATAAAGCATGTAATAAAACCATAAACATAATTTTAGCCACTGCACTATACACTCCGATCCTGACATCCCAGATGTCTGACGTCCCTGACGTCCAATAAGGTCACATTCCCAAGGCTACGCGTGCCACTCGGAGTCTCAATCCCGAATCCAATCCCCGAACCCTGTCCGGGTACGGCATCTTAGATGCCTAGCGTCCTAGACGCTCGACGTCCATGATGTCAAATTATAGCAATCCTGCTATTGAGTCATTTTACGGTCCGGTTCCTCCGTAGAATGACCCCTCGCAGGCAATGCGCCGTGACCGCTCCGGGGTACCACATCCGGAGGAGACAGTATCACAAGATTGGATATATACAGTGCAGTACCAAATACATTTTATTGATTTCCACATGCAAAACAATATACATAGATAAAATCCAAAACCAATCTTTAAGTTTCACCAGGCGGGTCTCAAACCCAAATACCGTGAAACGTGTCATAACCATCATTTCAATGTCATCAAAACCGTTTCTTGATTCCAGCATGTGAATATATAAGTAAATCAGAAAACATTTAAGCATGCAAGGGTTTAATGAAATCGGGCCCACTCACAGTATGATCCGGCTGCGAATCTGCGCGTACGGACCTATTCCGGGATTATCGTACAATTCATGTCAGTCCAATTTATACGTAAGGGTCACTAAAAGTTTTTAACATTAATCCAAAAAGTCCGAAACAGAAACCGGCTCGGTGAAACCGTCCAAACACGTTTCCCGAGACAACCGGCCCTAAACTGACCCTCCTAACTATCTCAGATCAACATGGTTACTTCACCAATTATGTTTAGAATGATGAGAGGAATAAAAGTAATGTTGATCGTGATCGGAGATAAGGCCCAATGCGCCCTCACGCGCCGCCCAAAGTGGCTGCGCGTGAAAGTCACGCGCTTGACACTATAGCTACAGTGTCACCATCTTCACCCAATAGCCATGCTATTCGGACCTTCAACCCGCGTCATGACCCGGGTAATTAACCCTTAATTTCAACTCGAGTTCAACCCATTTTGATCCTATCATGTTATTTAAACATCTAATTTAAGTTCTGAGTCATTAATTAGCCTAAATGAATCCTTAAATGGCCCTTCAACCCGTGATCACCCCAACTCACTGGTTTCCAAACCATAATCAAATTAACCTCCCAGAATGCTTCCTAAGGCTAGAACAAACTGAAACACATTATCAATTAAATGAAAAATTACCTGGAAGTAGCCGTCCAAACCTCTGAAATTCCTCTGAACATGGCAGTCACCGTCCCAGCTCACCCGTAGCTGGTTGCCTTCGATTTCGATATAGATGTGTTCTAAACACTCCCAGAAAGCTCACACTGTGTTTAGATTGGTCCAACAGACCGCAGAAATTAAATCCCGATTTCCCTCCAATTTTCCAGATTTTCTGTTTCCTCAGATTTCCTCTCTAGCTCTCAGCCTTCACTTCCACAGATATAAGCTCACTCAGAATCTCACTCAGTTAATGGAACCGTGCTGTCCAACAGCTCGTGGAAGCCAAACTGTCCACTGAGAGTTGTTCCCCGAAAAGCATCGAAGCTTGAATAAACAAATGGTGTCCACGTTCAGCCATGTTCTGATGCCTATAGGGCTTTAAACAATCCCATCTTTCTAGTTCACACACTGATTAATCAATTGGGACTCAGAACCACCGCACACGGTGGTGCAGCACTTGTTCCCCCCCCCCCCCCCCCCCCGGTTGCTACAGTGACCAGGGGTAAAATGACCAAAATGCCCCTGGTTCACAAATTACCATAATGTCCTTCACTTTCCAGACCCGTAACTCCGCCACCTGACGTCCGATTTCAGCGTGCCGCCTGTCTACGGACTCAGGGCATCGAGACCTACCTAACGGTCCTCGAGTCGTGTGAAAATTAGTTACCAAAAAAAAAGTCAACATTTTCGCCCCCATCGTCCAAATTACGATAATGCCCCTGAACTTCCGATAGTCATAACTTTTTCCATGATCGTCCGAATTGGACGTGCCACCTGTCTATGGACTCGTGACCTCCCGAACTACGTCACGGTTATTGGTCAAAGTCCGTTTGACCCACCAATCAAAAAGTTAACAATTTGGGCAATACAATTCACAGGGGTAAAAACGTCAATTCATTCATTAATTTACAATATTGACACCCTCGAATTTTCGGGGCGTTACATGAAGACCCGTATCAAAACCATTATTCAAATCCAAGCCTCAGCCTCAAATCTCAAATCAATCTCATATCCGGGAACTCAGTCCCAAGACTCGTCAAATCCACTTCATCCGGGTCGCTGCCCAAAACATCAGAAAACCAGTGAAAACCCAGTGAAAATATCAATCATACAAGTTTACTGGATCTCAAGTGCGCCCGAGTCTTTAAACTCAAAACACAATGCACAAATAGCCAGGCCTTCCTTGGATATCCGAGTCTTTAAACTCAAAATACAATCACAGGCCTCGGGGGGTATCATATCCGAGTCTTTAAACTCAAAACCATACCGAGTCTTTAAACTCAAAACATCAATCCAGGGCCCTCCCCCCCGTAAATCAATCTGAGTCTTTAAACTCAAAACCAGATCCAGTGGGTTTTTCTCTTTTCTTTCCGGGTCTTTAAACCCAAAACCATTTTCCATTCAATCAGTGAAAATCACAGAAAATCCACAGACGAATTCTGTAAGACCCGTGTCCTGGAGGGAACAGTGAACAATCCCACATTCCTGTGAGGGGGGAATGGTCTGGGAAGGGAATGGTGGTGTGCCTTAAAGGTGTAGGCACACACCTATCTAGCATGAGGCCTTTTGGGAGCTCAGTGGCTTTGGGGGGGATTGGAACCCCAAAGTTAAGCGAGTTGAGGCTGGTGCAATTTCAGATGGGTGACCCCCTAGGAAGTTGCACCGTGAGCTCCCAAAAACAAAACCGTGAGGGAAAGGACAAGGAGGCCCAAAGCGGACAATATCGTGCTAGATGAATCGGGACCTGACAGAAGAGGGTCGGGTCCTGACAATTTGGTATCAGAGCCAGACCCCGACCGGGAAGTGTGCCAGCGAGGACGCTGGGCCCTAAGGGGGGTGGATTGTAAGACCCGTGTCCTGGAGGGAACGGTGAACAATCCCACATTCCTGCGAGGGGGGAATGGTCTGGGAAGGAAATGGTGGTGTGCCTTAAAGGTGTAGGCACACACCTATCTAGCATGAGGCCTTTTGGGAGCTCAGTGGCTTTGGGGGAGATTGGAACCCCAAAGTTAAGCGAGTTGAGGCTGGTGCAATTTCAGATGGGTGACCCCCTGGGAAGTTGCACCGTGAGCTCCCGAAAACAAAACCGTGAGGGAAAGGGCAAGGAGGCCCAAAGCGGACAATATCGTGCTAGATGAATCGGGACCTGACAGAAGAGGGTCGGGTCCTGAAAAATTCGCAACGATGATCCCGTAAGCCAGCATCCGGAACCATCGTCCCCAACCCAAATCCAGACTTCCTTTCCAAACCTCGAAAACCAAATCCAAAACATCCTTTCTGAAATCACAAGAGCTGGGCTCCAAGCCCGAAATCACTTTTCCGAAATCCATTGTAAAACCTTGAAATCAAATCATTGACATCAAATCACATTTCAAATCTCGAAATCAGATCATTAAAACCATCGTCAAATCGCAAGAGAAATCGAAACCTCGTAAAACGTGAAATTCCGTAAAATACCTCGAAAATCGTGCAAAACCATAAACCATCAAGATCATAAAGAAAATCATAGGATCACGTATGGAAACATATTAAAACATATATGCATGCATCAAGAGTTAGAAAGTAAAGTCCACTCACAGACCATTCCGACGTCGCCTCGATACGCGCGTACTTACGCCGTCCCCGGCCATTCCGATATCCTCGGCTTTCCCGAACCTGTCCAAAGCCCATAACGAGGTTACTAACTACTTCACAAAAGTCCTACTTAAGTCCCATAATTTTCCTGGACTTCTAAGCGTACTTTAAACGGAACCCTAAACCTTCTACCGCTTAGAACTAACCCGAAACATCGTCCGATTGTCCCGAAACCTATCCCAAAAGATTCGTTACAACAATTAGACCAAAAACCTAGTTGACCACTTCCCCGGAAACCGCCGCATGCGCAGCCCAAAGTGGTTGCGCGTGGGCCTCACGCGCCTGCATAGGAACATTGTTCATCTTCTTCCTCGATGGTCAGACCGGTCTGATCCGGCGTGACCGATTCTCCGCCTTCTGTCAGCCGTTTCTGCTCCTTTTCCCACCAGTAACTTTGTCCCCTTCCTAGTAATCGATTCCCCTCAACCAAACACGATAACACGACCTCTAAACCACCTCCCTCAAGTTCGAACTAAAACCCGTTCAAAACCCTGTTTTTGCTCCCAGCCCACCGTGCAATCCCCTGTCACAGTTTCAACCTCTACAGCTTCCTAATGACCTACTAAACACACTAGAACTCACCAAACACCTTGACTCAGCCCTAAAAGCCACGACTTACCGTTTGAATCAAAACTGGAAAACAGAGCATATGGACGGATTGAAGAAATTACCTATGCTCAGGCCGCCACCGCGAGCTCCACCGTGCCCACTCGACTCTCCTCAGGCCTCTCAACGCCACCACAGATTCAATTTGATGGTTTGATCACTGGAGATGCACAACCATGCACGGTGATCCTCAACTCTGTGTCCTCTGGTTTCTCCTCCCTTCTCACACACACACAGTCACGCCCAAATCCTTACAAACACGATCACTCACTCTCCTAACTCTCCTTCGAACACCACAGAACCTCACAACACTCACACACTCACTCAGTCTCTGCAATTCTCTCAATTCCTCCTCACTGTCTGACCCTCTGTTTTTCCCTCTTCGAACACGACTAACACACACATATAATTGCACCGTGCACAAAGCCTAGAACCCACTAGAGCACCCCCACGTGTCCACCATCCCATGGCCCAAACTCAAAATATCCAATCACTCCTGTACACTTGGCCTTATCAGATTAGCCCAATTCCCAAGGCACAAAAAGACCAAAATACCCCTAATGTCCAAATTACGATTCTACCCTTAAACGTTCTAGACCCGTAACTCACTCGTCCGACGTCCGATGAAAGCATGCCGCCGGTCGTTGAACTCAGGACGACGAGATCTACCTAACGGTCCTCAGTCTACGTGTAAAAACCTTGTCGTACGAAAAGTCAACTTTTTCCCCCTTCTTTTCCCAAATTACGAAAGTGCCCTTAACCTTTCGAACATCATAACTTCCTCCTCGGATGTCGGGATCGGGCGTGCCACCTGTCTACGGACTCGTGACGTCCCAAACTACGTCACGGTCATCGGTCAATGTCCAATTGACTGCCCGAACCAAAAGTCAACTTTTTGCCCAAACTAGGGGCAAAATCGTCATTCTGTGCCAAAAGTCCAAAAGTAACCAACTAACCACCGATTAACTTAGCTAATCCGTCACTAATCACTTCGCTAATCTCGACTCCCGGGACGGGTTGTTACACAACCCTTAGTGAGCAATGGATTTTCATATCTGTGGACCATATACATTACATACATGGCAGGCCAGGAGAAACGAGGCACAACATCTAGCTGATCATCAACTGTAGATGTTAATTATTTTTAGTAGCTTCTTCTTGTCTTCAAGACCCTGCTTGAAATTGCTCGTGATTCCTTTAAACAGTAACCTTTCTAGAGCTTCAAGTATGGCCTTCTAACATGGACAATGTCTTGGCCTCATCAGTTGGCCCCTATTTCCATGCTAAAATTGAATGTCTCTTTATAGGATGAGGGAGTTTTTGTAAGTTATGTTATGTCTCTTTATAGGATGAGGGAGTTTTTGTAAGTTATGTTATGAATATGATAGCGTAAAAATATGGATAGATTGAAATATTTTACTCAACCTTCATTTTGTTTCACTGTGGAGTTAGAAAACACCCTAGACGTGGAATTATTTTCTATTTTCTTTCTTGGGTTGGGAGTAAATATATCCAAGTTTGAATTTTAAAGCTTAGCAGATAATTGAGTTTTTATTCAATATTATATTTACGAAAAAGAGGCCGGATTATAATTTATTCAGAATTAGATCATTTCCCATATTAAAATACCCTAGTTTATTTCATTCGTATTTGTCCAATGTTATTCGTTTTTAATATATAATGGGCAATAGAAGCATAATAATAATGTTTGGTAATTGATCAGATGAAAACTATTTCAAATCAAAACAAATGTTTTAAAATCATAACAATAAAATAAAACAAAATTCATAGAAACACTTCGAAATCAACAAAAGCTTTTAAAACCTATTAAAACCCAACAGATTTGAAACCCCTTGAAATCTATAAAAACCCATTAAAATCCAAATTGAATTAAAGTTTTACCATAATTCAGGTCCGCTTCCATTAGCTACCAAGTGGATTTTGAAACGTTTAATGAACCCATTAGAAGGTAATTTTTAGGATACACTCATACACCTATTTTTAAGAAGCACAATCATATATCCTTGTCATAAGTGGACCACGTACTATTAGACATAAGTACTTAGAAAGTATATGGGATTAATCATTTAAGTTAAGAAATCCTAACTGAGAAAAACTTGGCACTTGACGGGGGGACCAATAAGACTTGCGAACATCATCAATTCACTTGACTAATTTTCTCAACTTCGATCATAGAAATCTGAAAATTGGGGATGAGATGTTGATTTTTATATATACGTCTAATTAGTACATCATAAATAGCAAATTAAAAACTCGATCTACATCTCATTTTGCTAGGCTTTGTTTATTTCGTTTGTGTGTCAAGCATAGCATGATATATCTTTGTAGTTATGTTTACTAACAAGTAGACAAAAACTATAAGTCTACAAATGTTGATTTCTTTGTCTAAATGCTAAAAGATGAAGAAAAAGAATTAGTAACATACTCAAGTATTATCACAATTTCCCATGACATTAATGTGCATATTCCTAAGTTACCGCTATATTATAAGGATTGGACATTAAATTAGAATTTTTTTAGGACAAACTATGTAAAAGTACCCAAATTATAAGGCCAATTTCAAAAGGTACTCAAACTAAAAAAAAGTTTTAATTGTGTACCCAACATATTTGTCGATTTTAAAAGAATACCTCCGTTAAGTTTTCTATTCAAAACTCAGTTAACTGTCTATGTGGGAAATACTAAATGTCACTCAGCATCTGATGTAGCAAATTTTCAAAGGGTATTTTGGGAACAATTTTAATTCATCTCTTTTCTTCCTCTTCACCAATCCATCATCTTCATATTGCCCAACATCATCTTCATTAATCATCAATTTTCAAAGGGTATTTTGGGAAACTTAATTGGTTTTTTTTTTTAAAGATAGGCACGATTCTAATTGTGATGTAATGACACAATGGGGCCGGCCAAGAGGGGGCCCCAAGGAGCACAAGCTCTGGGCCCAAAATATTATAGGGCCCAAAATAAGTCCAAAATTATTAATACATATTTATATTTGTAAGTTTGATATTGGTACAAATTCTTTAAATAGGGCAACTCTTATTTGAAGACTAAATATTTGTATTGAATATGAAAGTTGTAATCTAATAGTCTTAAATGTTGACATTTTCATCTATGTACAAGTTAGAAATATAATTTTTTTTTTTTTGCTAAATGTAATGTTTTGGACATGAGATTTTTTTTTTCTTTGTTGATGTTTTGTCCCAATAGTTTTTTTTCACAAGGTCTCATTGTTTTTAATGTTAGAGATTTTGTCCCAAATATACGATTTTAATGATCCGCCGTATAAATTAAGAGCACATTTTTTATTTTTACCTTGAACCTTCTAATTTTTGGACCTATGACACAAGATACCTAATAACCTCTAGAAGAAAAACTTTCCATTTAAAGTCTCATCATAATAAGGCTCCTTTAATGGCAGGTGACTTTAAAATTCTTGCATTTCAATTCTCATCATCTCCTAGAACTTTCTTCTCGATCACCTTCCAAATCCATCTCTTTCTAATATTTAGAAAATCAACAACAAATCCCAAAACAATCTTCTAAATCTGAAATAAAAATTCCTGTGATGGCCACTTAATTGCGTCCAATTAATGGCTTCGATCTATTCAAATAGTTTAGCTGATTCGTTATCCACCTAATCAAACTTAAATAGTTATCAACAACTTCAAACCTTCTCCTACGATCACAATCACGTCAAAGTATTTCTCTTCATCCCGCATTCACACAATAATAATTTTACCCACAAAGCAATATAATACAAATATATATATATATATATGAATTAGTGTGAGTACTATATATGCATGTTCGTCTGGTTCACCAAACACAAAAAGACTGGTGGTGGCGACAAAGTAAAGAAATCCATCGGTGTATCACAAGGCTTAATTTTCATAAATACATAATATATCTATATATTGCTTTTGTTTGTTGGGGACAAGAATTTGGCCACGAAATCACATCTTGATCACGACGCTGCGTTCACATGTCAGCTAGGTCCGAAAACCAATGGCTTCCAAATTGACCTGGCTTTTGGTAAAGTTACTATTTTGTACCGTATATTTTTTTATCCAAGCCATATATTTCCCAGCAGCAGCAGCTGCTGCTGCTGCTCCTCCTGCTGCACAAAATAGTACAGCCGGCCTGAAATTGCACATCCGAGATAAACATGTGAGTCAATCACTTTTAGAAAATTAAAATTATCAATTAGATTTTGTGAGAATATATATATTGCATGATATATATGATGATGAGAGTTTTGTGAATTATTATTTCTGGGCAGGTGGTGATGGATAATGGGATTCTCCAAGTGACTCTATCGAAACCGGAAGGGCTGGTCACCGGAATACGATATAACGGCGTCGACAATCTGCTTGAGGTTCTTAATAAAGAGATAAATAGAGGGTGCGTATGGCCGGCCTTTTGCTACAAATTCTTTTTTTTGGCGAAGATATTAATTTGTTATCATTCTTTTGTTAACAATTTCTTTTAGGATAAATTAGTATTACTTTCTTCGGCAACCAAAATATTTTTATTCAAATTTTATATGTTTGAATTGAATATCTTATTGAAAGACAAAAATATTTTTTATGTCAATTTTTATGCGTTTTAATTAAAATTTCAAATCATATATAAAGGTTGATATAAATTATCGATAATTAATTTGATTTCGATCTTGTTTATAATTTTCCAAAAACAGGTTGATTGATTTCCTTATATGGCATTGCAAATTTGCAATCATAAAATGAATGATATTTATTCATGCAATTATCACATTATTTACTACGTGGCCATAAATTAAATTATAGCCATGCAATTATTTCATTAATTTCCGTTTTATTTATTCATTTTTCAAATATAATTTTTTTTAAATCAAAAAGAATTTTAATTATGTCACATGTCCCTAATAAATTAACTTTATAGGTACTGGGACCTCGTTTGGCTTGCACCAAGATCCAAAAGGCCGAAAGGCGAATTTGATAGGTGCGTAATAAATTTCTATAATGAGAAATAATGTTCAATTGAATTTATATGAATTTGATGTCACATTATAATTTTTGTTTAAATTATTTAATTATTTAAATTATTTTTAAAATAAAAATATAATGTAATAGAAAATTCATGTACATATATAATTTATTTTAAATAATCTTGTTAGTATTTCTACTTAAATTTAAATAGCTTTATCACTTAATTTTGGTCATATTGAAATTCATTATTTATGAGCTCGAAAATGAATCATATATATATATATATATATGCATGTTTATGCTTGCTTTATATATTTGCAGGATTAATGGAACCGATTTTAAGGTGGTAATGGAAACTGAGGATCAGATAGAGCTTTCATTTACCAGAATGTGGGATCCCTCTCAAGAGGGCACCCTTGTTCCTTTAAACATAGACATAAGGTCAGTTTTAAAGATGAAATAATTTAACATCGTAATATTTACTCGTCTAATCGTATTCTTGCTGATTATGTTATTTGATGTCTTACTTTTCGTTAAGAACAATATCGATATACAATATGTATAATTCATTTTTACTATTTTCTTGTAGCTATAAAATATTATAATTATTAAATTATTAATGTTTTTACTAATTATTATTGTATGTGATTCATTAATGACAAAGATAATTGTGAATTTGAAGGTTTGTAATGCTTGGTAACTCGTCAGGGTTCTACACTTATGGTATCTATGAACACTTGAAGGAATGGCCTGCTTTCAATTTGACCAACACCAGGATTGGGTTTAAGCTCAGGAAGGACAAGTAATTTCCTTTACCATTTTTGTCTTTAATTTTATTACTCTCTGTTTTTATTTGCACATTAATTATTAATGCGTAGAGAAAAAATAAAAAGAATACACAAAGGGTTGAAAGCTTGCTTTCTCGTGATATCTGATGGATCCAAAAAGAAGGGGAAAAAAATATGCTTTCACGTGATGTTTTGTGATTTTTTTCTTTTTTTCAAGTCTCAAAGTAAACAGATGGACCGACTTAATTGACGTAAATGGATTATATATAGTGCCCCGCCAATAGGAAGGCACCAACTGCAAACTATTGGCCAACTACTCTATTCGAATGTCCTTAAGTCTTGTCCTGGCCAACTACCCAAACAACATACATATATATATATAATTATATTTTTTTATAAATGAATGTTTTTAAAAACATATAAATTTAATACAAAAATTACAGAAGAAAGTAAAAAAAAATATGTATTATATATAGATAAAAAGATTAAAATATAATTATTATTCTATGATAAATAATACTTCATTATTATATATTATATATAAAAAAAATTAAAAAAATTTGGAGTGGAGACGTAGCCCCCCTAGCATCCCCTTGCTCCGCCGTAATGTACAAGGACGGATTGTAGCTTTGGGCCGAAAGGACTCTAGCCCTTTCCACCCAAAGTTTGGTAGTTTAGAATTTTTAGTTTAGCCCAATCGAATTTAATTAATCCAATCTAATTTAATTAATCTATTCCAACTCAATTTAATAGTCCATTACACTTTAAATTTAAAAGAAATATATTCATTATTTGTTTCAAGTCCAATATTCATACCAGTCTTTTTTTTTCCTTCACGATGTTTTGTTGTTGAATCTTACGATGCAGTTTGAGGCTGTTCAAACCTCAAAGTCTCTTTTAAAGCATATGTGGATTGGTTTCTGTTTAGTGTACAAAGTGTTGTCTTTCTTATTTTGAATGAGGGTATCAACTGCTTATAGGGTATGGCCCTACATTAGCAGCGGTGAGCTTAATTTTAAAGATTCTTTCCTTTCAATAATTTAAATTTTTAAAGTGCTTTCATCGTTGAATTAGGGAAAGTCAGCGTTTTTCTAGTTATTTTGAACAAAAATCTGCATATACCATAATCTATGAAGTACATTTTTTTCGTTAACAAAAAACTCCTTCAAGTTTAAGATAATTAATTACTTTCAAAATATTATATATTCACTATTCATTTTATATAGCTTAATAATTTTCATTGTGTTATATTAATTTAGTCTTTGATAGAGAGCTAGGGTTTAGGAATTTGTGGTATGCTTATGCTACAATCTAGCATCAGTTTCGTTTGATTGTTTAAATCGTCATAATTTTATTTTTAGTCAAGTCACTTGACAATAGTATTATGGTTGCTTTAGACACTTTGAGTTTGAGCACTTTGTTGGTTTTTCATAGAAATTGAATATAGAGTTTTGGTTTTGGGAATTTAAGGATTAGATACTTTTTTAAGTTTTGAAAATTCAAATTTTAAATGTTGAAATTACGGTTTTTATAGGAATAATTGAGTCAAGACTATAATTATGAAGATTGCATTTATGTACTAGTTGCTATTGTGGGAAGCAATGTTAGCACGTCTCTCCCAACTAAGTGTATAGTTTATGTTTATGTTTATTAATAGCATTCACGTCGATTTTTTTTTTTTTACACTTTATAGGTAAATTTAGCTCATCCTAAAATTAAATTTAAGAGTCGCCCCTAGCTTTGTACACAAGGGTTTCAATTGACGATGTACAAGGTTCACTTATACTAGAAATATGGTTCCATAATATGCTAAATTCATACATTATTTAGTATCTAAACATCAATAATTGATGTCAATATATATCAATGAAAAGTAACAATAAATAGCTAGCTACCTTGTTATTTTCTTACCTACTAATTTAATGAATAAACATATTTTTATTTATAATTATGCACTTGCTACGTTGATTAATTAGTTTACATTCATTTGTTTGATCATAAACCCTAAATTGTATATTAGATTACATTACTTAACATACCTAGAATTGAAAATCGACACAACACTTATTATGACATATATAATGATGAATCAAAGCACAAATTATGGGTAATTGGGTAGCTAAGTGGATGCAGGTTTGTAGTCTTGCTGTGTGAGAAATAAATTAACACGAATTGAACTTTATACAGTATTGATTTATGGATGTGAATTTGTGTAGGTTTCATTACATGGCAATGTCAGAGAATCGGCAAAGATATATGCCGCTCCCTGATGACCGGTTGGAAGGAAGAGGGCAGCCTTTGGCTTACCCAGAGGCTGTCTTGCTTGCCGATCCAGTCGAGTCACAGTTCAAAGGAGAAGTATGTATTTTTATTTTCTATTTTTTAACCAAAAAAAAATGAAGATATAAATATGTTAATTAATGAACAAAAATTCTTATGAAGCATTAAAAAAACAAAAATTCCTATGAGGATTTTAGCTTATGGGTTTAGGGTCTAAGATTCATTCGGTTCGGTCCATTTTGGTGCGCAGGTGGATGATAAGTATGAATATTCAGTTGAGAACAAGGAGAACCGGGTTCATGGATGGATATCCACTGACCCACCCATGGGATTCTGGCAGATTACTCCAAGTCAAGAGTTCAAACCTGGTGGACCCCTCAAACAATGCCTTGCCTCCCACGTTGGACCCACCACTCTGGCCGTAAGTTACTAATCTATTGGCGACAATATGAATAGATAGCAGACCGTTACATATCATATATAAAGTAATAACAGCGTCATATCACGATAATGCATAGATATTTCATAGCACCCATTACGCCGGAGTGGACCTGATAATCCGAATAGGGCCGGATGAGGCATGGAAGAAAGTTTATGGCCCCATTTTTATCCATCTTAATTCTTTGGTCAATGGATCTGACGATGACCCAATTCAGCAGCTATGGGTCGACGCCAAACACCAGGTCATTTCACTTTCACGTTTATGAAGAAAGCAAAAAGCTTATTTACAAGTTTTTACTTTTGAAACCTCATGTTAAAGTTACTATGAACATTATGAATATTGGTGTAACATTATTTCAGATGGAAGTTGAAACTCAAAAGTGGCCATATGATTTTCCAGCATCAAAGGACTTTCTTTCACCGGATCAACGAGGTATTGTGACCGGAAGATTACTAGTTCGTGACAGGTATCAATATCAATTTTCTTTTTTTTATGGAATTTTATACTTTTACTATATTTCTTCGTATCGGAAATTAATTAATTTCTTAATATGTTATTTAATGAATCATGTCCCAAAATCTTTTATGATTTTGGTTTCAATTCTGAAAACAAAATGAACAGCAAGTGTCAAATATTTGATATTAATTCCTTGTGTGACAAGGAATTTTGTATCGACACTTTTGCTGATCCAGGTATATTAATGATGAAGACATAGCTGGAAATGGTACATTGGTTGGACTGGCAGCTCCAGGCGATGTTGGGTCATGGCAGTTTGAGTGCAAGGTATACATTAAGTAGCCAGCATTTGAGGCGCTCGTAAATTATTTAGAATTTTTATAACTATACTTTTATGGTTAGGGATACCAATTTTGGAGCAAAGCAGACGAGAAAGGATGCTTCTCAATCAAAGGAATACGTAGAGGGACTTATCATGTTTATGCTTGGGTTCCTGGTTTTATCGGTGATTATCGATATGATGCCGAAATCACCATAACTCCAGGTCTTCTTTCACCCTAGCTTCATTTTTATTTTATTTTATTTTATAAAATTCACTAAGTCGATTATTAATCCTTAATATTAAACCTATATGCATGGTGCAGGCAGTAATATTAATTTGGGTACACTTGTTTATGAACCTCCAAGAAGTGGCCCAACATTATGGGACATTGGCATCCCAGATCGGACGGCAAAAGAATTTTATGTTCCAGATCCTAACCCTAAGTACATTAACAAACTCTATGTTAATCATCCAGACAGGTTTGTTCTTCATATATATCGATCGAGAATCCATATTTCGAATGAGGAAAAAAGAAATAAAATTGTCTAATATATTAATAATAAGTTAGGATAATTGATTATGATCGATAATTAATCAGATATGTCTGGACTGTAATTTACAGGTATAGACAGTATGGATTGTGGGAAAGATATGCAGAATTATTTCCTCACAATGACTTAGTTTACACCATTGGCTCAAGTGATTATAGAACAGATTTTTTCTTCGCTCAGGTTACCAGGTTTGATTTACGTACTTTCACTGGACCATATCAATAAAATCCTAATGCGAAACCGCATTTAAAAACATTGCATGTATATTGTTAGGATAATATTTGCATTTCACTTCTGGAGAATTTTATTGTTTCGTCTTTACGTTTATTTTAATCAGAACCGTTCTCTAAATCATGTTTTTTAAGATCATATCGGAAAAAAAAATGAACAAGATAAAGGTTATTTAAGATAATTGATTAGCTCTGCTTATAAAATTTGTATAGAGACAACTCCATTAAAAAAAAAAACTGAAACAAATAATAATCTAATGTCAGGTGAAAGTATTATCCTTATTCATCATTAATTTTAAGATTCAGAACATCTAATGTTTTTCGTTTTTACCGCAGGAAAACGAGTAACAATACATACCGAGGATCTACGTGGCAGATTAAGTTCATCCTTGACAACGTAGCCAAGAACAACACTTACAAACTACGAATAGCACTCGCAACAGCACATCTTTCTGAATTACAAGTATTATTGTTAATTAATTCCCAACAGCATTCAAAAAATTCGAATCAAATTTCTTTTTCTTTTCTATCGCACTTAATTTAATTGCTAACGTAAATTTTGTTTGAACCGTTGGATATAACAAGGTTCGAATCAACGACTTGGAATCAAGCACTCCTTTATTTTCAACGGGGGTGATTGGAGATGATAACACGATCGCACGGCATGGAATTCACGGGCTGTATAGGCTGTACAGTGTGGACGTCCCAGGTGATCTGCTGGTAGAAGAAGGGAACAATACCATTTATTTAACCCGAATAAATAGCACCACACCTTTCCAAGGAATTATGTATGACTATATTCGTTTCGAAGGTCCAGATGTATTGCTACCTTCTAAATCTAAATAGTAGCAATTCAAGTAATACGAACTATCATTTTTTTCGTATAAATAACACTCATTTATAAATTCTGCTAAAATTATAAGGAATACGAGAATCGTCATGAAGAAATAAAGAGAACCCGTGGTATATATGGCGAAATGTTTTTAAGTATGCGAAAATGTCATTTTGTTTTATTATCGTTTGACGTATGACACAAGAGTACCTTTAGCCTTTATTTGGTATGCCGTATTACAGCTCGGATAGGCTAATTAATCCGAAACCTATATTTGGTATATACATGTATTAAATTGCCACTGTTTTAACTAAGCAGATTGAGGGAACTTATACGCCTTCAACCCGCTTATTTCATCCGGAAGAAAAAAAGCGGTCTAATTTATACGAACTTATTTTTCTCGCTCGTCTACTCTCTTCTCCATCGCTCACCATCATATTTGCTCTGGTTGTTGCCTCTCTTTCTCCATCACTCACTATCAAATTTGCTCTGGCTGTTGTCTCTTCTCCATCGCTCTCCATTCATCATCATCGCAGACGCTATCTCAACAAGAAATTTTGGTTGTTGCCGCTCATCCATTCTCCAGGGCAATAGTTCATCTTTATACTTTTCTATTTCTCTATTCTTTGTCAGATTTTTGTTTAATTATGTAGAATGGTCTGGGCTTTTTTTATTGTTGTTTAATTTGATGGGAATTCGAAGGATATATACCCTAGCTGACAGGACCCATCCCAATCCTCCCGGGATTAGTGCGAGATGACCCTGCTCCCGTCTGACACGAAGTGTCAGACAAGGGATATTTCCGACCTTTGCCCTCTCGGGCTATCAGAGTACGCCAGGATCCGGAGGAGGTATGTGATATCTCGGTCTCTGCTACAGTCCACATCCGATGTCAACCTGAAGGGCAGTCAAAATATTAAAAGCTGTGAGTGGACAAAACAAGAGTTTATAAAAATATTTTAACGAGAAGACATTTGTACCCTTCACTAAAAAGCATGCATGCATTCAAAAACCATTTATCCAGAAAAACCATAGGTGGGAACTAAGCCCAAAACCAAGATTGAAAGAACCATAAAGACTCAACTGTACGGGCCACTGCCCAAAACCTGTGTAACCACACATCACATATCATATATCATATTTATATCATATACACATATAATTCACACAACCAATCCTGTCACGGTTTTCAAAGCTACGCGCGTGCTACCCAGATCTCAATCTGAGTCTTCTCAAAGTCAAGATCAATGTCCGCAGACCACTGACCCTACCCGAGATAATAGTAATCATAGCCTTCCTGAGAGTAAGGAACCCAACTGGGGGGTGACTCCACTCAGTCGGTGCTCCGTGACTACTCCGGGGTCCACCCAGGCCAACGACCCTCCCCAGAGGAGATAGAAGAACAAGTAAAGGAAGGTATATGAACATATATATACATAACATAAACATTCATACCCGGTTCCCCTGAACCATCATGATCCATAACATCCATTAACCAAGGTTCATGCCGGTTCCCATAAACCGTCATGAACCAGAATGACCTTTCCAGAGTTCATGTCGGTTCCCATAAACCGTCATGAACTTGGAAATCTATCTAGGGTCCCTGACCCAAAATCATCAGTGTAAAACAACTGGGTCTCGTGCCCGAACATATGACTCAACTGGGCACCGTGCCCAATATCTAAGGGTCAGTCACGACTCCGATCATAGTGATGCGTGCAACCATCCATCCAGGACCGTCCTCAATCCTGGTATGTCGCCGTGAACGTATCAACCGACGCGACCATCACAAGATCATGGTGCACTCATCACCGATCGCTATCCTGAACCGTCAGCACTTCGATGTTGAGCCTCCCTAGGCTGCCCGACCACGAATCGTGCATCGTGACCTCTCCGGAAGGAACACATCCCAAACCAGAGGCGAGCGTCGTATCGTCGATCGCCGTGCACATAGCACCCATCGCGACCACGATTTAGACCCGAAGGTCGTAAATAGTGTCATATGACCGAGACCAAACCAAATGGGTCTTATACCCGAGTTTATTCTTTTAGAAATCCAAAACCAAATCATTTAAATCAATAAAGAAATACAGACCCGTATAAGCACCGTATAAAGCTGAAACCTCGAAATACGTGCTTATACGTAACTACATACAAATGCACCCATGACATCATCAAACATGTAATAAAATATATAATAAACATTTATGCATGCACCAATTTAGAAAACAAGGTCCACTCACAGACCGTCCGAGCTGCCGCCTCGATTTGCGTGCCATAGGCTCTCTCGAGCCGATCACCATGACCGGGACTCCCAAACCTGTCCAAATTTTAATATAAGGTTACTAACTACTTAATTAACCTTCTACCAAAGACCCGTAATTTTCCCGAACTTTTAACTATTTTTAAACCAACCCTAAACCTTCTGACACCCCGAAAATTATCGAAACGATGTCCGATTGATACGAGACCAGTCCCAAAATCTTCGTTACAATGAATAGAAGATTTCCCATGTTGAACACTTTCCCAAATTATGGTCCACGCGCCCTCATGCGCTCCTAGAAGGGCTAGGTTACTATTTATCGTCATCAACCTCAGAAAACCGGTCTGAACTGGCCAGTTACTGTGCTGAACCGGCGTGACCGGTTCAGTGCCCCTCCTCCTTCTTTTTCGGTCTGTTTGCTCCCATTTTAATCCCTAAATTCCTATTTCTTCATTTCCTATCTAAACCAATCAACAAAACTACCTAAAACCCGTATAGACCCATGGTTCCAAAATGGAATTCACGGCCAAAGTTTTCCATTTTCCCTCCCATGGCTTCTCAGCCGTTAAACCCCTTAAAAATCTTCATATTGAGTCCCTAGCAACCTAATAATCACTTCCTAGGCACCCAAAAACAAGCATAATGTAGAAATTGAAAAATAAGAAAGATTGGGCCTTACCGTGCACCCGCACGGGTTCGTGGCTCCACCGCCCACGTCGGCGCCTTCCTGGGCCGGCCACCGCATCCAACAGCCTCCCCACTCTCTGGTCTCACTCCTGGTCGAAATGGATGGGTTTTGGGTTGCACAGAGATGGAGAGAAATGGTGAGATCGAGTGGGTTTTGGGTGTGTGTTTGAAATGGAGAAAATGGAATGGTTTGCACGGTGCATGAAGGAAATATGGTGTCCATTGGATGGGTGACACTTGTCACTCATCCATTGGGCATCAGGACAAATATCTGGGCCCACTAGAGTTCAAAAGTGAACCCGCCTCGTAATTCGTGCAATAGTGCACTCGAACTTCCGTGAACCGTAACTTCATCGTCGAACGTCCGAATTCGACGTGTCGTCTGTCTATGGATTTGTATCGTCCTTATCTACGTAATGGTCTTAGGCCCTCGGCCATCGGACCTCCCGGTAAAAAAGTCAACATTTGCCAATTTTTAACCAAAATTACCAAAATGCCCCTAAGCTTCCGAACGTCATAACTTCCTCCTCGAACGTCGGAATTGAACGTGCCACCTGTATATGAACTCGTGACGTCACGAACTACGTCACTGTCATCGGTCAAAGTCCATTTGACCGCCCAATCGAAAAGTCAACGTTTTGCCACCATCAAGGGTAAAACGGTCATTTCGCATCGTTCGTCAGATTCTGACCAGCTAATCACAGATTAGGCTCACTAATCGTGATTAGTCACTAATCTAATCCTGGAATTTGGGACGGGTCGTTACACTAGCTGCAATGATTTTTGTCAAACATCAAATAAAACAAATCGGAAAAATATACCCTTTGTCACTCTTGCTGCGAATTGTATTCTTATCTTAACAATCGAAGACCCTCTTAGCGGGCGCCGCCAAGGAGTTTGCAGACGAGCTCGGCTTCTTCAGGTTTGCCGGAGCCTCAGCTAGAGACGCCGCGGCGGACATCCTCGGCGTCTTGATCGCGTCGCTTGTGCTTTATTTGGTGAAGTGTATGACTCGACCCGAGAATGAGAGGGGTAAGGTCAAAGAGGTTTAGATGGTCTGATTCTGCTTCTCGGTCAGAATGGCTAATAGGGTCGTACGAGTTTCCTTTTTTTTTAGGAGATGAGGTTGTTTAGATGGTGGGAAAGTGTGGGAAAAGACGAGAAAAATGGATATTTTGAGTTTGGGATATTTTGATAACAGATTCCCTTCTTTCCCTCTCACCGAAGCTCTTTGTCTTGGAAATTTCTAACGTTGTGCAAGTTTCTTTGAGGATCTCAGACCAGTCTTTGTCTCATGGAGGATCGAAAGGAGGTGATTCTCTTCTTCTTCTCTTCTGAATTGGTTGGGGTTGGTTTGCTGGTTGGTTTTTGGGAAAACTGAGGAAAAGCAAAGAAAGTTTAGGTGTGTGTTTATTATGTATATTTCTTTTTTTTGCAAAAAAAGAAGAAAGAAAGAAAGTCAAGCTGCCATTTTTCTTGAATTTTGTTAGTAGCTATGTTGGAGTTGGATGCAGCAACAAGTTTGGAGTTCAAAATCCTTTTGGTTTGTTTTGTGTTGTTCATTTTCTGGGTAACCAAACGGGACATAAACGATCTTTTGATTTTTTTGATTTTTTTTTGGGTTTCGGGGGTTGTGAACTATGTTTAATTTGTTGATTAGCTTGAAATTGAATAGGTGGAATTCAGATCTATTACCATGATTATGTTTGTTAATTATGGTCTGAAAACTACTTAATGTTACTTTACCTTTTGTTGAGACATCCTTGAGAGATATGATTAAAGTTTTCAAACTCAGAAACAGTCAAAGTTTTCTCATTTTCTTTATATAAGTGGAGGTTTTTGAATTTCAATTTAGTCACAATCAGCTTAGGGTGTTTTGGATATAATTCAACAATCCAATTTGAAATTTTTGAAAGTTGAGTTGAAACATTGCAATTCGTGGATTTTTCGTTCACTCATAAAGACAGGTTAGCTTGAACATCAGAAATATGTTTTTGTTCATTGAGTTCATTTTGATTTCTATTAGGTGACCTCCAACATTGATTTGTGTTGAAATGTTGGTGGTGGGTACTATTAGCTGGTTTATAGACTAACAAGTGGGACTGAAATTAAGGATAGATACAAACTGGGTATGAAGTGTCCCCAGGTCTTCCTTTTTTATGAGCTTGTCTTTCAATGGAATGAAAGTAAATTGAGAGTTCTAGGTTATGATTCTGTAACTCAAACCATCATCACTCTTGGAAAGTTATGATGTCGGATAGTGGATTATTTTCTTTTTAATTTAATTTATTTATATATTTATTACAAAGGCTTATTGGAAATTTGGTAAACATTCCTTGATTGTCACCCGAATTCGAAGTTAAAACAATACAGTTGCTTTAAATATTGTAGGCCCTGAAAAAATATAAGCAGGAGCAGTCCCTTGAACATACAAGTGAGTTCATTGAAAAATTAGAGAAAGAACTAGAAGAGTATCAAAAACACCTTGCACGGTTCAAGAAAGTCAATAAGGACAGAAAACAAGATTCTTTGATCAATACTGAATAGTAGGTACTTTTCTTTTGCCCCTAATTTTTTATTTGATCAATACATGAATGGTAACTTGGTAAGGTATATTGAACATGTAAGATGCTTGGACAACATGGTATTGTTTATTATTACGCCATTTATTTTTATACATAAGATGGCGTAAGAAAGTCACCTGGGCTTGTGGCCTAACAGGCCTGTCCCTTCTTCCACCCCATAATTGATGTACATGGGATTCAATCCTAGGTGTATGTTTGTTTTTAAATTTTATAACAAATACATTGAAAAGCTACCCCCATGTTACCGAAGGAAAAAACAAAAGAAAACAAAGGTAACCACACACATTTTCAATGAGATTGAGGTGCAACCCCAATTTGAGAATGTTCAGAAATAAATTATTGAGAAACTGGTACATGATGTGTTTTAATTTATTTATAATTACCTATATGGGCCAGTAGCCTTAGTTGGCGTACATAGGTCATTTATTACCCTCTTGTTTCTAAATCCTTGTCAACTTAGAAATATGTAAAACTGAAGAGAGAAAAGAACTAGGCAGTAAATGTATGGTATTGGCCCCATGTTACATGGGTGTAGAGATGCTAAGGTTGTTAATGGCCTAGTGTTAAGGATGTTAAGGATGTTAAGGTTGCTATGCGGATATCATGCTCGGTGGATATCCTGCTCCTTACCTTTTCACTTGGAGCTTCTGGATTTCCCCTGCCAAATTTCAGCCTATTTTGACTTGTAAATATATATGCTTGATATAGACGATGTTGAGAGTTGTATGTATGGGTTAGGGCTTTTTACTGTGGTTTTTGTTCACCTTTTAGAGCCCTTTCTGTATTAATGTTAGTCAATATATGTGTGAGTTTCCAGATTTGACTTAATTTTGTTCATGTGTTCATATTTCTTTAATAATTAATGTTATTTAGTCAATATATGTGTTCATATGAGCATGACCCTTTACATAAATGAATAGTAAGTTTAGGTTACAAATTGGATTAGTCAATGGGAACCTAACCTCAAATTTGAGCTCTTTATTATTTATAAAAACATCTTAAATGTATTAACTAAATGAGCTCATAAGTCAAATTTAAAAAAAAAAAAAAAAGGAGCAAAACTCTTACTTCAACCATACTAGGTGAACGTAACTAGTATATGATAGTTATACAACAATACTTCAATTCTTCCATTAGCTATACAACAATACTTCTCTAACATCTATTTGGGGATTTACTTTTTTATTTTCTTTTATATGATAGTTTCATTATATTATTGAATTTTTTTAATTTGGGGATTTAATTTATTCAATATTGTTTTAGATATGGATAGAAGAAAGATTTTGGCATGCTTCATGGTTAAAATGTGGTACTTGCATATTGTGACTTGGTGCATGATGTGGTTCACGATGAATTATCATTCTGAAAGAAGGCGCAATGAATGACTTGCACTTAGAAATCGCACATATCTTAGGAGATTTGGTGGGTCAAGTTATCTAGAAAGTATAATAGGACATGATGATATACAATGTGTAAACCAAATTAGAATGGATAGGAGAACGTTTCATTCTCTATGTCAGTTGCTTTATGATGATGGAAGAGTAAAAACAAACGGTTCAGTAACAATGGAAGAACAAGTATGTATGTTTTTACATATACTTGCACATCATGTAAAGAACCGAACCATGGGAAGTAGGTTTAACAGATCAGGGGAGACTATAAGTAGGAATTTCAATTCAGTCCTACATGGAGTGCTAAGGCTACAAGGTAAACTATTGAAGGTGCCAGAACCCATTGCTAATAACTACCCAAATCAAAGATGGAGGTGGTTTGAAATATTTTTAAATTACTTAATCAAGATTAGTATTTTTTTTTTGGGTGAAAGTTTACTTTACTAATGGTTTTGTACTTGCATAGAATTGCTTGGGGGCCTTGGATGACACTTACATTAGGGTTCGGGTACCCGAACAAGATAAGCCAAGATATCGAACAAGGAAGGGTGAGATTGACAGGACCCATCCCAATCCCCCCGGGATTACCATGGAATGTGCCCTGCTCCCGTCCAACACGGGGTGTCAGACAAAGGATGACCAAGAGCCACTGCCCAAACAGGGCATCCAGAGTGCGCAAGGATCGATGGAGGAGGTGTGCAATGTCCCAGTCTCTGCTGCAATCGCATCCGTGATCAACCTGAAGGGCATTAAAACCAAAAGCTGTGAGTGGACAAAACCAATAAGTTCATCAAATACATTTATAAGACATTTATGCCCTCCAATAAAAACGTATGCATGCCACCAAAACCAGTAACCAAAACGTTTGCTCAACCGAGCCATTAGGGCCTTAGCCCAAAAACCGTTAACCAAAAACCAAGTGTGGGAACTCAGCCCAAAACCGTGGAATACCACCACCATGCATATACGACCATGTGGGTCACCACCCACTACCATAAATGAACATTAATTCATTAAAATCACACAATCATAAATCCACCCGGAAAGCCATTTCATTAATTCGTATTTTACCATTACCATCACCAGCATCCCTGATGCTAGACGTCCCTGACGTCATGTCTCACGGTTTCATAAGCTACGCGTGCTGCCCGGGGTCTCTCCGGGTCCATATATCTGACATCCCTGATGTCTGACGTCCCTGACGTCAATCATAGCAATCCTGCTCCTGAGTCATCATACGGTCCGGCTGCTCCGTATAATGACCCCTCGCAGGCAATGCACCGTGACTTCCCCAGTGTCCCAGACATCTGGAGGAGACCATCATATATCCTTGTATCCAGATGGTATATGGAAAACAGTTTTATTAAATCCTTTTATCACATCATTACAATGGGCCCTGCCCGAAGTTTCCATAAAACCACGTAATCCCCTTTAGGGTCCCTGACCCAAAATCACAATTATTAAATATAGGGTCCCTGACCCAAAATCACATTTATAATCCAACTGGGCCTCATGCCCGATTTTATGAACCACTGGGCCCACGGCCCGATTTGTAAACCAAAATGCCCCTCAACTTCTGAACACCATAACTTTCTCTACGAATGTCGGAATCGAACGTGCCACCTGTCTATGAACTCGTGACGTCCCGAACTACGTCACGGTCATCGGTCAAAGTCCGTTTGACCGCCCGATCAAAAAGTCAACATTTTGCCCACGACCAGGGGCAAAATGGTCATTTTGCACAATTTGTCCGATTCCGCCCTACTAACCACCGTTCAACCTCACTAATCAAGATTAATCACTAAACTAATCCCGGAATTCCCACCCTTCAAACAATCACACCAGCAGCTAACCACCCAACCTTCTTCATCAGGCAGCACCAGACCGTGCACCACCACCACCAGACACCGGCCAACGCCACCACGGCCACCCTGCACGGCCGGAAAACCCACAAACCCGTGAGGACCCGTGCAGCCCAAAATCATCAGACCATCCAAACCACGACGTCTGGGCTCGAACCAACCTAGGGCTAGGACCATTGTGACCTCTGGACGGCGTAGGACTGGACTGGGCAGCCCACGGCGGCGACACGGCGGCGGTAAGCCTGCAAACCCGTAATGGCCGATTTTCCTTCCCTGCCTCAAACCGTCCATTTTTAACGTTGCATTTGCTTGGTTGTTTTTGAGACTTAAACTAGGGGACTAGACGAACGTTTTGGACCTGAGTTGGTGGCTGGAAACGTGACGGCTCGCCGGAGAAGACGGACCAAAACCGGCAGCCATTTCCCCGTCGTTTTTCAGGTGATTCCTTGATCTTAAAATCCAGTTTTGATCACACAGAGCCATAGAACATGTTCAGACGAGTCCATAGGAACAAACCCCATCGATTTTGGTGGTCGGAATCACGATCTGTGATCGGGTCGAACCGTGGGTCTGCGGTGACCCGATTCGCAGACCCGACACTGTAGCTGATGACGTCATCATGCTGACGTCAGCAGTGACGTCATGATGACGTCATCATGTCAGAATATTGTCAGACCAGGGACCAATGGACTGTTGACACGTGTCCTCTGACACTGTCAGTGATGACGTCATGCTGACGTCAGCAGTGACGTCATGCTGACGTCAGCATCACTGTAGCACTGTTGACCAGAGGGTTGACCGGCGCGTGGGGGGCGCGTGTGAACAGTGTTTTGTGTGGGACCAGTGCCATTTTCAAGGTTTCGACGATACGGATCCAATGGCGGTGGTTTCGTGTCGATCGGAGATCGTTAAGTTGGTCAAATTAGGGTTTGATGCCTTGGGAAGCGTGTTCGGACGGCTTTCCCGGGCCGGTTTCAGTCTAGGGTTTCGTAGTTGTTTAGTAGGGACTTAAAGTGACCTTTACGTATGTTTTGGGCGTGACAGGAATTGTACTTTAAACCTTGGACGGGGCTTTACGCTCGGGAGTGCAGCGGGATTGTACTGTGAGTGGGCCTTTGATTTCACTAAACTTCGGCATGCATAACTGTTTTACTTTCTCCTATATCTATATGTGATTTGAGTAAAAGTATCTGTTCAGCTTGTGTATGATTTATGGCACGGCGGGGCGGGGCGGGTCCTGTCACTATTCATTATTATATTATTATTTTAATCCGAGCCTCGGTTCGTTAGTTCGTTTCCTTGACCATAACGTCGTCGTCGGATCTCCGATTTCGGCATGCCGCCTGTCGTTGGATTCGTATCGACGATACCTACGTAACGGTCCTTGGCCCTCGCCCATCGGACCTCCCGGTCAGAAAGTCAACATTTGGCCCCTAATATGCCAAATTACCAAAATGCCCCTCAACTTCTGAACACCATAACTTTCTCTACGAATGTCGGAATCGAACGTGCCACCTGTCTATGAACTCGTGACGTCCCGAACTACGTCACGGTCATCGGTCAAAGTCCGTTTGACCGCCCGATCAAAAAGTCAACATTTTGCCCACGACCAGGGGCAAAATGGTCATTTTGCACAATTTGTCCGATTCCGCCCTACTAACCACCGTTCAACCTCACTAATCAAGATTAATCACTAAACTAATCCCGGAATTCGGGACGGGTCGTTACAGAGATAGCAACCAATATGTTGGGAGTTTGCACTCCGGATATGAAGTTTATATTTGTGTTACCAGGTTGGGAAGGTTCAGCTTCTGATTCTAGAGTACTTAGAGATGCGATAAGTAGACCAACCAGATTAAAAGTTCTTACTGGTACTGACAATGACTATTTGTATTCTTATATTAGTAATATTAAACTAGGTATCTTCCTTATATTCATACTATTATTTTAATTTCTAGGGTGTTACTACCTTGTGGATGGTGGGTACACGAATGGTGAAGGATACCTTGCACCGTATAGGGGAGTACGATATCATCTTTCAGAATGGAGAAATAGAAGGGCACCTTCGCATCATGAGGAGTATTTCAATATGAAACATGCTGCAGCAAGAAATGTAATTGAGAGATGTTTTGGGTTACTTAAGATGCGTTGGCAATATTGAGAAGTCCATCTTTTTTTCCGATTAGAACTCAATTTAAAATTATGACAGCTTGTTGCCTATTGCATAATCTAATTAGAGGCGAGATGTCCCTTGATCCAATGGACAACGAAATGAATAGTGTAGAAAATGATGAAACTGTGCAAGATGACGATATCATTAGTACTATTGAACCTTCAAACCAATGGACTACATGGAGAGACACTTTGGCAATGCAAATGTACAATGAGTGGATTGAACAACTGTGATTTGTGTATGTTTTTGATAATTTCGTGGTAGAATAAGTTTGAAGATATTAATTATTTTGATTATCTGTCTTTGTTATGTATTGTTAATCTTTATTCATTATTTATATATTTATAATGTGTATGAATTTCAGGAATGGAAAGTGGACAGACTAGTCAAGGAAAAGGAAGCAGACGGGTATGGAGAAAAAATGAAAAAGAGGTATTGCTATCGATATTGGAGAATGCAGTCAACCATGGTAAGCGATGTGATAATGGCTCTTTCAAACCAGGAACAATGGTCGAGTTCGAAAAAATTATAAACGAAAAATGCCCCAATGCGAATATAAAGGCGAGTCCACATATTGAATCCAAAATGAGAAGGTGGAAAAAGGAATATGGGATAATTTATGACATGGCTAATAAAAGTGGTTTTGCTTGGAATGATGTATTGAAATGCATTGAAGTTGATACCAAAGAGGTATGGGAAGTTTATGTTCAGGTTAGTAAATGAAATTTCACTCATATAAGTATAAAATTATTAAATTTTACTAGCTTTGTCATTTAAAATAATATTATTAAAACTCCTAGTATGAAATCTTATATATCTAGTATGTGTACACACATGTTTCTGTTTATACTTTTGATATATTTTTAATTTTCATGCAGCATAATCCAGATGCGGAAAATTGGTTAGGAAAGAGTTATCCCGTGTATGATCGCTTAAAATTCATATTTGGGAAAGACCGAGCAACCGAGGTAGGATCTGCAACTCCTTCGGAGATGATGGATGATCCTATTAATGAAGATCCTTATGAGGTAGATCCTGATCATTTTCCTTCTCTATCAACACCAATTGCTTAAAACTCTACTACTTCAACTAGTCGATAAAGGAGGCGATTAACATCTGATAATGATCAAAATGATTTTACTTTGGCATTTAAAGAAATGCTGACTGAATCTTGTTGACCGATTGAGCCAAGTTTTAACAACTACACTTGGAAATGGATTGGAGCCCAAGCCTGAAATTGCTTCTGAATTGGCAAAGATGGATTTGTCTATTGAAGACCAAATTACAGCGCTTAATATCATTTTTGAAAAACCACAGAATGAGAGAACATTCTTGTCATTGGAGGGTACAATGAGAAAAGCATTCGTGGTTATGCTACTTAAGCGAAGCAACCCTAATTGAGTCCAAATTTTATGAGAAGTTGATGAACTCAATAACTTTTGTTGCATCTTTGTTTTGATTATTGTACGAACTCTTTCTTTCTTGCATATGGTTTTTTATGTATTTTCGAATGTTATTTAATGATGTTGAAGGTGTGAGAATATTTTAAATTTGATGACATTGTGAAGCTTCTTAATTTGTTTCCCTATGCAACTGTTATTTAGATATATATACTATACATACTTGCCAAATATTTCATTAGGATGAACACCTACAAAATGTAGTATAAAAAAAATTCAAAAAAAAAATATGTGCTTGGACTTAATCCACCTTTTATAATAAGAACAAATGATTTTATGTAAAAAAAAAAAAATTGTGAACCATACACAATAACCGTATAATATAGTTCGACTCGTATAATATAATCAGCATTTTAATCCGGTTGAACACTAAACACTTGACTAAATAGTCAGTCTATCCGGTTGACAGATTAGTCTATCCGACTGAAATAGTCAGTACAGTACGATGTACTAAACGAGCCCTTAGTGTTAAAGATATATGAAGTAGTTTAAATTAGTATAAATTTTAAAGCATCTCTGGCAGAATATCTAAAACACATTTTTTAGTCAATTTGGAATTTTCAAAGAAAAAAGAGCTTTAATAGACTTCTTATCTCACTTCTTACTTTAAAATTTTGTCATTTTAAGATTTTTAGATACCCATATTTAACAAATAGGACCACTTCCTCCTTTAGAATTTGTTATTTTGAGACTTTTGGATTCCTAAATTTAACAAATATGAGAAAAAAAACATGATTCCCTATCTCCCCACAATTGTATAAATTTCATAAATAATAAAATATAAATTAAAAGATATTCAAATATTTCATTTGAATCAAATAATAAAATATTTAAAATTTACTATAATAGAAACACTATTAGAGATTTTTTTTTTTAAATAGTTCGACTATTTTAACTAGAATTTAACTCAAATTTATAAATTTTACTGAAGATGGTCTTACAACTTTATGAATTATTTTTTAAGTTCAATGCTTTTAGTCGATTTCATAGGCAAAATTGAAAGTATAAAACATCGATTTTCATGTCATACTCCGGTCCAAAATGGACGCAAATTCACTTAACAAGCTCAATTTGAAGAGAAGAAAAGAGTGCAATGTGTGAAAGAATTCGTTTGACTTTGAACCCAACAATTCAATGATTGTGGGGTTTAGAAGAGACTTAAAATACCAGAAACATGGGAACAACCCAAGCTTCCTTTCATCATCTTACTATGTACAAAGTTGACGACAGTGAATACACAACTCAAAGCACGAAATGCACGTCCAACATCACTCAAACAGAAGGACCAGATCTTAGAACCCTCTCTAATTTCTCTGCTTTCGTGTAATCCGCTTCTGTAAGAGAGCCAGCAGGAAATGGTGTGATTTCCACAACTAGGTGTGGAGTTGGGAGCTCGTCAAACAAAGCCCTCACATTGTTGCAACAGACACTTTCTCCATGAGCACTCTCCCTCCTAATTTGACAACCCTATGAAAGCCGGAAGAATTTCTGGCAAGTGAGATTACATGGATTTTTTACTACCCTATTGCTATTCAGAATTTAACTAAGAACAGATTGAAAAAGTGATGTGATTACCTTGTGGGAGGTAGCATCTACAAAGTGATCGTCGTCTGACAATAAGGAGGCGATGGATTTCAGAACTCGCCGCCCTTCAGATTTGGATGGTACCCTGTAGTTCCTTCTGAGTGTGCCCTTTGTGGTAGGGTGCCATTTGCTCACTAGTTTCCTTATATCAGCTGCCTCTTTTGCTGAAAAACAAAACAAGAATCAAGGTTTATAAAATAATATGGAGATGATGAAGATTAAAAACAGGAAATTGCAGCTCCAACCGAACATGTCTTGCGAAAATAAAATTAAAAAAATCCATACAAGACTAATCAACAATTCTTTTTCAGCATGTGATGCCGTCATATCCACTGAAGGATCAGTTGGCACATCGATGCCATCATATGTCCCTTGGAAATTCCTTATCGTATGGGGAACAAAAGCATCGGAACTTCACGCACGTATTAAAGACAACACTCGCGATACAAATGCTATGCCTCATTGCCCTACAATACCACGAACAGAACTCGTGGGCCTCAACAAAAACCTTAATCTAAGCAGAAAATAAAAGGATCAGGAACCAAGAATCTGTCCTTTTGAAGTGCCAAGGAAAATCAAAGAAACAACTTCAAGTAGTTTTCTAGATAAGAAAGAACTCATCGGACAAGTTTAGCTTCCGGATATGTAAAAGATATACTTAGTTACTCTAATATGCTGATCCTCCCCTTATAATGAAACATTGACTATATCCATAAACATCAGACCAGAAGAAGAAAAACATATCCAATGAACATTGATGTGCCATTAGTTCCGGGTTTAATTGCTTTTAAAATTCATCGTCTTCAGTTTATCCTTAATAGAAACCGCTAGCAGAACAACACGAACCATTTTTATCCTACTCTCCTTTATTATCTTATTGCCAGGAAATAAATAAGCGTACTTTTACTCTACAAATCCAAGTTTTCTCGAAAATGCCTTTCTTTTGTGTATGCAATAAAAGAAAGTTGAGTTAAGAAAAGAAAGATACCCGGTTTCCCCTGTATGCCATTCAACCACTTAGAAAACCCCAAATCAACAGACTGAGTACTAACCCCGTCACCATCCTCTTCACTTCTTCCCAAATCTGAAATCAAGTACAACAAGAGAACTTAATCAAGAAAAACCCCATCACAACTTTACGAAATTCAAAAAAAAAAAAAAAACAGAATCCATTAAAGGAGTAGACCTGAGATTAGTGGGTTAGATTGTGATCCAGCTAAACCAGTCTCCAAGAGGACATAGAAGACGAAAAGCCTACTGGCCCAAAGCACTGGAGTTTCAAGCAAAGAATTTTGGATTGCAAGCTTGGGGTTTCTGGGTTTAAAATAATGTGATCTTTTGCTCAAAAAGAGTAATCTTTTGAGGGCGTTTGCGGGTTCAATTCCAAGACCAAGAAAGGGAGTTTTGGGAAGGCCAGTAGCAGTGACATTATGAAGCTTCAAGTTTGGGGATGGGAAGATTGAGGATGCTAGGGCCGTTTGCACCAGAGAAAGAAGCATTTCTTCGATTACGGTGAGACTGTAAGAGGACCAGCAATTGACACGAGTGAGAGAGTTCAGAGAGCGAAAGACCGAGATGAGGATTTGTTTTGGCAATGTGTGATGAAGTGTACCGTTTTGCATCTCAAAACATTCCTTCGCTATTTTCATTTCATCTTTTTTATGGTGTTAGCACTTGGCACCCTTTCGGTCAATGGGTAGTTGTTTAAAAGTAGGTTTTCCTTTTTGGCAACGACCTGTGACGCCGTGGCAGAAAAGTTTAGGAGGGATGATAGGGTTATCCCATCGGAGACAGTTTTGAGTATACTAACGTGCAGAAAAGTTTAGGAGGGAGGATAGGGTTATCCCATCGGAGACAGTTTTGAGTATACACTTTCTATTCTGTGTGTTCTATTTCACAAAGAAGTGGAATAGGATGGTACAAAATATAAAGAGGGTGCACCATTCATGTGGTTGTGTGGTCCGCTAGGGTGCACCCAAAACTTTTTCTATGGTAGAAATAGATATTATGTTTAACAAAAAATAAACAAACTAACACTTGTATATGACGAATTTTTCAGTAATTTACTAGTAGAATGCCGAAATTCTTAGTGCTAACTGAGAGGAAAACGAATTTCTCCCAAATTTAGATCTGATCAAGATCCCATTTACCTATTTTTATTTGCTCTGCTAATAATTGGGGCAAGAATCGTTTATAAGAATGATACCCTTCCATCTGGCAATACTCGAATTCATGTCATAAGTGAGTTTCAGGTAGGAAAGCGATAGATATCGACTCTCGTAAAGATGGAGGCAAGTTATACCATTAACAAGAATAATGTACTCATTATTACTAACATATAATTTATTGCTTAAGATAAATAAACAAAGAAAAGGAAGAAACAAAACATTCGACGTTTAGAACGCATACGATGGCAACCTTGGAAAAATTCCAAAAATAAAAATGCCAAAAAGAATTACACCTGTTTCAACATCAAGCATGGTGGACAACCTTATCTAGATTATAACGGATAAACTCGGTTGGCAAATTTCACATTTTCAAAAGCTGCAAAAAAAGACCCACATTTTTTTCAAATAGCATCTCAGTGTTTATAGATAAATAATTCTAATACGGTAGAAACCTACAACACCAAATCAATGAGCTGAGCTCAACTTAATAAGAACCAGAAATAACAGAGTGACACAGCTTGATTTTGAAGCAAAATCCAGCCTTTTCAACAAAGAAGGCTCCCTTGTCAGAACAAACAATGAACACGTAAAGAACAGAATTTCTATAATGAAATTTCATTTCACTAGAAACACAATGCTAATAGCACACACCCCCTGCAGAATGTTAACCAATTATATGACACCAAAGAACAAATATGAGCAAAACGAAGACAGGACAGAAATTCCAATGTGCAATTAACATGGCAGATCTTTCCTTTTACTTCTCATTTTTCCTTTTCCAGGACAAAACGTTCAAAAATAATAGAATAACAAAGACTAAAAACGAGGGTGAAAAAAAATTATGTACAAATGGGAGGGAACTAAGCTATTGCATCCGAAGCTATACAAAACCACAGCTCCGATGTTGGACTACTGTGACAAGAAGAAAAACTACAATCTATGCCATTTACTGCCAGATGATTCGCAATCAAAGAAGGATAGAGGGCGGGGGTCATAGAATAAAGGATATGGGAAAACTCTTTCATATCTTTACAAACCGGATATCATTTTGACCAAATGGAGTTCCACAGGCAGGGCATTTCCGGTGTCGGATCTCTAGATTCTTTTGAACACAAAAATTGCAAAAGAGATGATAGCACTTCACAATTACCACCTGCCCAATCAAATAAAAAGTAACAATAACCCTCAGTTCATCAGAAGAATTATCAAAGGATAACAAATTTATTGTCCCAAACACTGGTTGTAGGCGGCAAATATTCTCCCTCACCTCCTTTGGCCTATCAGTACAAACACTGCACTGCAAAACATTCTTGCAAAATTTAATTTCAGATTGGAGTTTCTGTATTGCAGCCTCTCCAGTTTCAGAGCTCATCTCAGCAACCATGCTGTTCAATTCCCCTAGTTCTTCCTCAAGATTCTTCCTTAAGCTTCTGCACAATAAGAATTGAACTCGTTAGAAATAAATTTTGACTTTCACAATTAATAACTGCCAAAGATCGTTACAAATAAAGGCTCCAAACTTGCAAAATCTGATCGAGAAAGTTTGTAGCAATCCCTCTATACATTGTCCCTGTTCATGATGTCCTAACCCTATTAGCCTAACACAACATTAAACATGGCGTCTAATTCTGGTGTACATCTCCAGAAAGTGAAACTAGGAAACAGCATCTTCCACCCAGAACTGTATCTGCATACGGTTGTACTAGCTTCCAAGTGAATATAAGATTGTGAATGCACCGTAGAATAAGACATTCCATGACAATCCATTTAATCAAAATGGTCAAAACAATACCTCTCATTGTCTAATTCCAATTGGATATCATCGACATCCTTTTGAATATGCACATGTTCCTTCTCAGAAGAAGAAATGGCATATTTCAGCCACTGAAACTCCTTATCAGCATCAGCCAACTCCCATTTAGTAGTTTCCATGTTAACAGCAAGGTGTCTGTCTTCTTCAGTAGTTTTTATGGCTTCTTCCAGGAAAGACTTCATCTGCAGGATGCAAACATCCGCTTGATAAAGGTTAACAAATGGAAAATTCGTCTGAATAGAAGAAGCGTACCTGATCTTCACCCTGGGAAATTCTCATTTTTACAGATTCTACTGATGTTTTTACTTGTTGAAGTTGTTTATCCAATGCCTGCTTATCGGAGAGTAGAAAGCTCTGGGATTGCTTTGTCTTCACACTCTCAGAAACGAGCTGCATCAAAGATCTCATTTAAAACCAGGGACAACAAGCCAGCATTCCACCATACCAATAATCCTAGTAACAATGTGGATCAAAAGAAAGGTAACAAAATAAAATAAAAAAATATTAACACAGACCTTAATATTATAGTCATCCCTCTCAGTCACCTGCTGCAACAGATGCTGGTTTTGTGTCTGCATATCTTCATATGCCTGACCAATGGTCTGTGGGAACACAATAACTTTATTAGAAAGAAATCAACAGGTGAATTAGAAAAGTGAGACCAACACCATCCCGGATATTATCAAGGAACCAGAAGTCTATATATCAATCAGAAGACAAGCATCAACAAGGCACCTCAATTTCAGATATATAAGCCTCTGCCTCCTTCTCCTTAATTTTAATAGCCTCTGTAACCTCCAGAACATCCCTGCAGATACGTGAAAGCATATCTACTAAGATTTTCCAATCTTTACATACACGAGTTTTATTTTAGCAAGAGAAAACATACATATGATCTAACAGCTGAGAAACTGATTAGTGATATATTAAATTAAAAACGTGTATAACTGAATAAAGTTGAATGAGATCTATTTAAGACCAAGAGTTTCAAATAAGAGTTTACCTAATAGAATAACAGAAGGAAAAAGAACATTTACATCATTGTTTATCGTAACAAGAGACAAAAAGACGGAAAATAAAATAGAACATAATCTAACGGCAGTAATCTATTGATTTCAACCCTAAAAACAACCCAGTTTGCATATTTTTAGTTTAAGTATGCTTGATTAAAGAAAAAAAATTCCCTTAGTTACATCAAGCATCGCCTTAATTACGTAATATCAGCTTCGAAGATCGAAAAGCCTTGCTTTTAAATTCTTAGATTTATTAACTGAACTCAGTGTGTAATCAAGTTAAACATCTACACATTGCTATATGGATGAGGACCCTTTAACTTATACATGTGGAAGCTTTCAAACCTTTAGATAAAAGACTATAACTATATGCTGATATCAGTATTGTTTTAAAAAAATTGCATGTCAGACAAAAAAACCACTGAATATAAATAGAAAAACAGATTCTTACCCTTCTTAGTACGCAACTATGTTAAAAACTCATATGAAGATAAGAAACAAACTAACCTTTCAGATGCATCAAGTTTGGCCCTTAATTCAGTTATTTCAGCTTCAGTAGCAGAAAGCCTTTGCTGACAAGCAGCTTCAGCTTCATTGGCTGCTTGCACTCTCAACTCTAAACTATGATCATCTAATGCACTTTTATACATTTCAGCTTGAGAGTGAGCTTTGCGTTCTGATTCTTTGATTTCCATCAAGTCTCTGAAACTCAAAATTCAACCCTTAAATGTATTGGCAGAGAATACCCAAGATCCATTTATAGTAAAGATACTAATAATCTCAAATAGGTAACAGAAACCAATAGATAGCTTCAGAAAGAATCTGTCAAAAATTAAGTTTAATCCGAAAATCATATAAATGAAGAAATTACTGCATTACTTGTAGATAACTCTACCATAAAAGAAAACAATTAAAACCCACTCACACATGTGAGGGCAAGAAAAAGAAATAGATATAAGCTTATATACATTTTTTAAAACCTACCACCCACAAAACGATTTACCTGTTTTCATAGCAGCTTTCCTGTGCATATAAATCTAAGAAGATCTGCAATTCTAGTTTTTCTTTCTGCAACTTCTCAATCTGCGATACATTCACCTTCATCAGTTACTGACATGAGCTAAGTTATAGTACAATCCATCTGTCTTCAAAGTGCACACATAATTCAGAGTTTGAGTACCAATATCTTCTTACATGCCTCTTCCTTTTTAGGCAATAAATTCGTATATACTCAGTTTTTTTATTTCAGTCATGAAATTTATATGTAGAACCCTCCCACTAGCACCAAACTATATGGTTTCACCAGAATATGTACTTCCATTATTAAATTGACAAACTACCCAACATTATTAAATAATGCCATCATAGCATTCTAAAATTTGTCATTAAAAGTGCTGAAACATTCATGAATGAAAAAACTAGAACATCTACAGCAGGAAAACGAAATAGATAAAAATTCTATTTGAATTATAAGGATCTTAAAGTCAAACTGAATATTAAATTCTCAAACAGAGAAGAATTAAATTTAAACAGAAAGCATAAATTATATACAAAGAACAGGCATGTAGAGGAGTTGAAACAAACCTAATCATACATAGATATACTTACAACATTTGATGAAGCTGGAAAATAGGAATCCTATATCCAAAAGGTCCAAAAAAAAAAGATCAAGATAAACAGAGAAGCTCACCAATGCCTTCATAGACTTTATCTCTATCACCTGTTCGGCACATCTGTCTGCTAAGTTCTTTTGCTCATTTCTCTTCCAGAAACAAAGAATTAGGGAAATTCAGAGAATGTTCCACAACTAAAAACTAATAAATAATACGAACAAAAAGGAATAAAATAATTACAAATCCAAGCAGATAGCATCAATCATTAGACTTCTACTACTCTAATATCACAAATGAGTTCCCCAAGGAAAAAAAAAAACCTTGCAGGTTAAGAAAAGGAAAGGAAAAAAAAAAAAAACTTGTATGCACTTTATATATGTATGTGTGCATGTGTGTAAATTTGATTCATGCAACACAAACATATAGATCATTACATCCCTTCATTTCACAGTTGTATGGGCACCTCCTAAACAATAATGCAGAATGATAAATATGAATACAAGAGTTAACAAGGAACAGAAGTAAACCTTTGTGATTAATGAAGCTTTTAATGACTGGGCTTTGTCACGTAAAGAAAGTGTTTCATGAGCTGTTTCCTTCCACCGCTTAAACTGAGTTTCCACCATTTCCATTTCTTTAGACAAAGATGAGGCCATCACACGAAACTCTGCTATGATGTCCTTTCTACCTACAGCATGGAACATTTAAGTACCAGAAGGCTTCGCTAAATTCTCACTTAACAAAAATCAAACTTATGTAATTCTTACATGAATCCTGGACAGCTTCTTCCATACTTATCTCAAAGTCATTTTTTTCAAGTAAACACTTCTGCAGCTGAATCTCTCGTTCTTCGATCCTAGAATCAGAATTGTCAACGGAATTCCTAATTGCATCTGCTGATTCTACTTTGACATTTAGGTCCTTCTCCCTTCTCACAACAAGAGCCCTGTCAGCCTGAAATTAAACTCTTAAAAGACAGAACTTATGGGGCAGGCATTCAAACCATTTGGCAACACAAAAACAATGCAATTTAACCTGCAAAGATTCGGTCAATGCTTTATATCGGTCCACTTCAGCATTCCAATGTTGGAGTTGATCATTTAGCATAGCGTACAGTCTTGATGAACGAACATACTTGTCATCCTTCAGTTCATTCTGTGAGAAACAAAGATTGTTTATGAGAGAAGACATCACAATGAAATCTTCAAAAATATGAATATTAACCATCGAACCTTTAGAAAAATAAAAACTAGAAACCTGTAAATCTTGCAATTGTTTTGAAAGTGTTAGATTTTCTTCATGCGAGTCTTGATACTCAGAAAGGCGGTCGGCTGCTAGTATCTGCAAAATACGCTCAAATACATGTCATGACGCGAGAGAGAGAGAGAGTGTGTGTGTGTGTGTGTGAGAGAGAGAGAGAGAGAAAGAGATGTTGCAAAGAAATGGCAACAGAAATATACCTTTGTCTCCTCAATTGAATTTCTAAGCTCCCGCAAGCTTATTGTCCTTTCTGTTGATTTTTCAGGTGACATGGTTCCATTCACTACAGCAGAGGTATGGTTATGCATCCCAGATGCACCATCCTTTTGCATTTTCAGATTCACTAGTTTCCTCCTACTCTCCTCTAGTTCAGCCATGCTGTCATCTAGCTCTCCTGTCACCCGCAACAAACATTTCACATTCAACAGACAATCAAAAGGTGGCATCACAAAAAATTGGTAAGTTTTGGGTAATTTTTGATACTTTCTATCAGTCAGAAATTGAGAATACTTCCTATACCCTAACCCAACATGTTCTGCCATGAGCCTTAGCCCAAGTGACATTGGTGGGATGGAGTGAAGATAGATCCTAAATTCAGTTACAGTTGTAACATGTGGAAAAATAAAAAAGCTGTCAGTCTGTAAACAAGCGCAGGGTTAAACATTCCTACTAAATATGCTCATAAAAAACAAGGGCTTGTCACAATAACCATCTCACACACCTGTAATACGTCTTATTTCAGACTGATCTGTTGAGTGACTGCTAAGGTATGTCCGAATTATATCAGCATACTCGTTATGCTTCATGTGAAGCAGGTCAATGCCTTCCCTTAGATTTTTAACCTCTCTCACCATCATATCATCAATCTTAGATAATTGGATGATAGCATCTGAGAATCACTCAAAAAACAAACATACCCTATAATCAATACATATTCCTAATGCACTAACTGCCTCCAAAATATTAGAAAAAGAAAACATGAATTGTACAATGATGAATTTATAACTGAACCTCTGACCTTCTGAAGATACGTTCCCATCCAAATCATGGGCTAAGTTCTCTGTTTTCTCTCTATATGCATAAATGGTATGTTCTAAAACTTTCAACAACTCCCTTGTAGACGAATGACGCAAAGTGAGAGCTTCTTCAACATATTTAATAATTCCATCATTGCCACTACCTTCTATAGAATCTCTTTGTAACAGTCTACAAAGAAACATATCCTCAGCAGAACATGATGGAATGGAACCTGATAAGAACTCAGGTCAATAAAATCTATATGATGTGAAAAATAAAACTAAAACTGTGATTAAGTCATTAGAAAGAACAATGAAAACTAATAGAGTAGCATAAACAACACAGATAATGAAAATACCACGAGAATAATCAGCACCATCCAAATTTTGTAAAATATTTTGGCCTCCTCCAGCACATAGTCCAAGAAGAGTTAAATCATCAACCAACTAAATATAAAAAAAATGAAATCTCACATCAGAAAAATAAATAAATTTGATGTTGATTTACACAATTGACACCATGAGAAGGAAGTAAATTCAATCGAACATTCTACATAACCTGATTCCATAGTTGATTCACAGTGATTAACATTTCATCATAAGAACCTTGTCTATTCTTTAGTTCCTGAATTTTCGCTTCAAGATCTTGCAAGTCATGCTTCTGTTTGTCTATCTGCTGAAGAAGTTTCTGGTTCTGATACTGTAGAACTGCCGCATCGACCTGGACATACAAACATAGAATTTAAAGTGTACTTGAGATGCATTGAACTATAAATGTACACTCTTGTAACCGCGTGCACATCCATGTATAAACTACCCCAAAAATGGCTGCATCGACATAGAAACTAACCATGTACTAGTGCTGCCATTTTCCCCCAATTACACAGTGGTTAAATCAGAAACCCAAACCTATACTCCAAAAATTCAAAATTTTATTCCTTTTTCTTATACTTCTAGCTTCTAAACAGAGGCAGAGAACAATCCTAATATTGCAAAAGGCACGCCGAAACCAGAAATGAAACACGCCTAATTACCCAAAAATTAAACAAGAACAGGAACAATAAACCTTTGTTTGCCCAAACCCACAAATTTAATCTAAAGCAATTCATCATGAGTGACCAGACAGACCGAAGAGAGAGGGAGAGATCGAGAGATTACACTGTGGTTACTGGGCGGGGAATTGTTGGAGCTGCGAGCCATGGTGGACGATAGTGAGTTGGTTAAATGAGGCCTCTTCTTCTCTGGCTCATCAGAGTCTGAGTTTTCCATTTATTGTTAGTATGCAGCTGTTTACGAAATCCACCGCACCATCACAGCTCTCAGATTCCGAGCTTTCTGTATGAAACCCTAGGGAGGAATTGACGCTTCCGCCGTTACACACGGACTGCTGAGCATGTAAGAGAGAGAGCCCACCTATAACGAGACGACGCCGCAGAAGATCGTAACGATTTCTCTCCTCTTTTTTCGTCTGAAGAAAGAATTTACCATTATCAAATTAAAATGCTCGGAAATAGTTGCAGTTGGATATCTGCATTTACCAAATTGCCCTCGTCGTTCCATAGTGTTGATAACCTAACATTATGTCATTATGCACTATAAGAAGCACATCTAATGCTGCTAAAATAGCCGTGGCAAGGCACCTTTTTAACCTTCTGCCTCCGCCGTTTTGGTTTTAGTGGACAAATTATAGCCAAAACAAAGGCAAGTCTTAGGGCTAAAATAGTCCCTCCCTGTCCCCGGGCAAGGCCAGCATCCACACAACAAAACCATCATCAACAATCCTTCTGCCACGCCCACTCATGCAACAATCCTTTTTTTTGTTTTTTCAATATTTTCATGGGATGATTCATTGATTTTATCATCTTACTAATTTTTTTTTTTTGTCAAAACCATCATCACTAATTGATTCATTGATTTTATCATCACTAATTGATTTTATTTATCAATTTAAAATGATAATTGTATTTTTTTACTAGACTTGCAATATTTTTAATGCAATTTAAATTTTTTGAAATAAAACTTCTACATTCTAATAATATTTGATTATTATTTTTTATATTCATATAAGTTAGTAAGATAAAGTGAAATTAAGTTATATTTCATATACATTAATATCTTTAAGAAAATAATTCACATAAAAATTTGAATTCTTACCCCTTACCCCTTACCCCTCCTCATTAGAAACACAAAAAATAGCACTGAATAAGATGTCATGAACAATATCATTTGAGAAACTAAATCTTGTTTTTAGCTCTTACCTCTACCACTAGACATGCTCTAAGAGCGCATCTAATTTGCCCAAGGTAAGATTTAGTGTTTCAAATGGGAAGGAGCAAGAGGTAAGAATTCAAATTTTTATTTGAATTAAAATTTTTGAATAATATATCTGAAATAAAATTTAATTATATTATATTTTATATAACTTATATGAATATATATAAAAAAAATATTAAACATTATCATAATGAATAAACTTTATTTTATTAAAATTTAAATTACATCAAAATCATTAATAAGTCTGATAAAATATATAATCATCAATTAAAATTGAAAATTAAAATCTACTAGTGAGGAAGGGTGAACCAATCTTGATCATTCTGAAACTGATAACCACCTTCTTGATCATTTTGAGGTTGATAATCACCTTCTTCATGATATTCACGACCGCTACCACTAAGATTAATTTCTTGTTCATTTGTGATTACTAATTGTCTTTTTCTCCAATATCTTTGTTTGTTTGTACTCATCTTTTTTGTATCATTTTCCATAGTTCTATCTTCTCGTTCTATTCGTGTTTCTTTCTCTTTCGCAATTCCAATGCTTGTTCAAATTGTAATGTCTTCGCATAATCTTCATCTCTTTTCTTCCTCAATGTCGTCTCTTCCAAATTTTGCAATGCAATGGTCTCCATGGTGGCATACAATCGATTATTATCAATCATATGTGACTTTCCCTTTCTCCGAGCTTTTTTTTATTTCTTCCTTCCTGGAGGTCTTACAGAGGAACCTATATTGGCTCCGGGATTTTCGTCTTTCCCATCTACATCCAAATTAATTGAATATTCAAGTGGTGATGAGTCAAATGGAGATATTTGACTTGATACTTGACTTACTTCAGACTCTCTTTGGGGTAAATCTTTAAAATACTCGCAATCTTTACATATCTCTCAACAATGATGAAACATAAATTGTGAATTCATTTTTGCTTTATAATAGACCTCTATTTGTATCAGCTAAACATATAGTCAGGATGTAACGACCCGTCCCGAATTTTAGGATTAGATTAGTGACTAATTGTGATTAATGAGGTTAATCCGTGATTAGTTGGGCGAAATCGGACGAACGATGCAAAATTATCGGTTTGCCCCTAAACGTGTGCAAAACGTTGACTTTTCATTCTGGCGGTCAAATGGACTTTGATCGATGACCATGACGTAGTTTAGGACGTCACGAGTTCATAGACAGGTGGCACGTTCAATTCCGACATTCGAGGAAAAAGTTATGACGTTTGGAAGTTCAAGGGCATTTTGGTAATTTTAGTTAAAAAGGGCAAATTGTTGACTTTTTGACCGGGAGGTCCGATGGCCGAGGGCCAAGGACCGTTACGTAGATCGGGATGATACGAATTCATAGACAGGTGGCACGTTGAAATCGGACTTCGAACGGGAGAGTTATGGGTCACGGAAGTTCGATTTCACTATGCACGTACTTCGAGGCGATGATGATTTGGCAATACCTGATTGGCCAGATATTTTGAGTGGGACCCATGAATGAGTGACAAGTGTCACTCATCCCATTGGCTAAAACCCCTAAATTGTGGATCTCACTAATTAAATAATATTATTTCTATTATTTTATAATTAATCTTTTTAACACTCAATCCTAGCCATCCATTCCATTTAATCTCTCAAATCATCACCACTCATCTCATCTATCTCATTTCCCTCTCCCATCAGATATTACCATTTTCTTCTTCTTCAAACACAAACTTGAAACCCATATTTCTTCATTCTCCATTTTTCTCTCAAATACAAACTCACATACCACCACACCTCACCATCATTCATCATGTATGCCGTGTGTGACCGTGAGAGATGATGAGAGCAGGACGGTGACGGGAGGACGACGGTGTGATGGTGGTTGACGACGGAGGAGTCGAACCCGTGAGGTGAGAAATATTCAAAAATTCGAAACTCGGTTTTATTGGGTTTTAATCGAACCTAACATTTACGTTGTGTTTCTGGGGACTCTAGGAGACTAATAGGATTGGTTTCGAGGCATAGAACAGCCTGGAACAGCGGTGAACGGCGGAGGAACTCGCCACCGCCATAGTCGAACTTGGAAGGTACAGGTTTGGTGGTTTTCTTCGGTTTTTAATGTCTAAAGAGATAAGAAACAAGGTTAGGAAGGGATTAGGATTAAAATGGGACAAATGGAGTAGAAATGGACCAGTTTAGGCCTTGAACCAATTCGACCGGTTCAAACCAGTCGAACCCGGTTCGTCTCTCGGAGAAGACGATGAATAGTACCGCGTGTGGGCTACACGCGCAGTACCTTCCCTGGGAACGTGGGGGCACTTGTTCCATCTTTTGGGAATGTGTTCAACACGTGAAATCTTCTATTTGATGTAACGAACATTTTGGGACTGGTTTCGTGTCGATCCGACACCGTCTCGATAATGTTCGGGGCATCGGAAGGTTTCGGATCGGGATTAAAAATAGTTAAGAATTTCGGAAAATTACGAGGCTTTAGTGGGGGGTTATTTAAGTAGTTAGTAACCTTCTATTACGATTTGGAGAGGTTTGGGAGTCTCGGTGACAGTGATTGGCTCGGGAGAGCCGTATGTCATGCAAATCGAGGCGGCAGCTCAGACGGTCTATGAGTGGACCTTGTTTTCTAAATTGGTGCATGCATAAATGTTTATTATATGTTTTAAATACTTGTTTGTGATTCCTTGAGTGCATTTGGATGTGGTTACGTATTAACACGTATTTCGAGGTTTCGGTCCTATACGGTGCCAATACGGGTTTGTATGTCTTTATTGGTCTAAATGAAATGTTTTTGGATTTCCAAAAGGATAAACTCGGGTATGAGACTCATTTGCTTTTATCTCGGGCATATGACCCTATTGATGACCTACGGGTCTGAATCGTGGTCGCGGCGAGTGCTATGTGCACGGCGACCGACGATACGACGCTCGCCTCCGAATTGGGATGTGTTCCTTCCGGAGAGGTCACGACGCACGATTTTTTGTCGGGTAGCCGAGGGAGGCTCGACTTCGGAGTGCTGACAGTTCAGGATAGCGATCGGTGATGAGTGCACCATAATCTTGTGGTGGTCGCGTCGGTTGATTCGTTCACGACGACATACCAGGATTGAGGGCGGTCTTGGATTGATGGTTGCACGCATCGGGCAGGATTCGTGACTAACCCTGAGATATCGGGAAGGATGCTCAGTCGAGTCATATGTTCGGGCACGAGACCCAGTTACTTTACATTGATGATTTCAGGTCAGGGACCCTAGATGGATTTCCAAGTTCATGGCGGTTTGTGGGAACCGGCATGAACCCTAGAAAGGTTATTGTAGTTCATGGCGGTTTATGGGAACCGACATGAACCCTGGAAAGGTTATTGTGGTACATGACGGTTTATGGGAATCGGGCATGAATCCTTAAATGGATGTTATAGATCATGACGGTTCATAGGGACTGGGCATGAATGTTTATGTTATGTATAGATATGTATTCATATACCTTCCTTTATTTCTATTATCTCCTCCGGGGAGGGTCGTTGGCCTAGGTGGACCCCGGAGTAGTCACGGAGCACCGACTGAGTGGAGTCGCGCCCCAGTTGGGCTTCTTACTTTCAGGAAGGCATGGATAGTAACCTCAGGACGGGTCATTGGTCTACGGACATTAACCTTGGACTCTGAGAGACTTGGGTTTGAGACCCCGGGTGGCACGCGCATTGTAACGACCAGTCCCAAATTTCTAGATTAGATTAGTGACTAATCACAATTAGTGAGGCTAATCCATGATTAGTTAGGCGAAATCGGACGAACGATGCGAAATGACCGTCTTGCCCCTAGGCGTGGGCAAAACGTTGACTTTTCATTTGGGCGATCAAATGGACTTTGACTGATAACTGTGACATAGTTCGTGACGTCACGAGTTCATAGACAGGTGGCACGTTCAATTCGGACGTTCGAAGAGGAAGTTATGACGTCCGGAAGATTAGGGGCATTTTGGTAATTTTGGTTAAAAAGGGTCAAAATGTTGACTTTTTGACCGAGAGGTCCGATGGCCGAGGGCAGAGGAGTATTACGTAGATCGGGACGATACGAATCCATAGACAGGCGGTACGTCGAATTCGGACGTTCGAGGGCGAAGTTACGGTTCAAGGAAGTTTAAGGGTACTATTGCACGAATTACGAAACGAGTTAACTTTTGGACTCTAGTGTGGCCTGGATATATAATCCCCTGCCCTATGGATGAGTGACAAGTGTCACCCATCCACTAGGCCATCCCTTTTCCTTCATGCACCGTGCATTTCCTTTTCTTCATTTCAAACACACCCAAAACCACCCGATCTCACACATACCCACCATTCTCCCATCCGTGCAACCCAAAACCCATCCAACCTTCACTCAAGGGACCAGGAATGAGACCAGGGATGGAAGATAGGACAAGAGGAGGTGGTTGCCGGCCAGAACCGCCGTCCACGGCGGCTGGAAGGAGGAAGAACCCGTGAGGTTCACGGTAAGCCCGCTTTGACCCATTTTCCATTTTTGATGTTTTGGGTCCGTTTTAATGGTTTTAATGAGTCCATTAGGTTGCTATGGACATGTTAGGAAGGTTTTAGGAAGCTAAGAATGGCTGTGTACAGCCATGGGTGCTGTTTTGGAAGTTTGAACCGTTTGGTTCAAAGATTAAACCGTGGGTTTATGCGGTTTTTAGGTAGTTTTAGGGATTGGAATAGATGGAAAACATCAAAATAGGAAGAAAGGAACCAAAAAGGAAGAAGTAGGATGAAAAATGGGATGTCTAGGGCTGTGAACCGGTCACGCTGGTCCAGTTGGAACGGCCAAACCAGGTGAACCGGCTGGAGCTGGGAGACGATGAACAGTGTTTCTGACCTTCTTGGGGCGCGTGAGGGCGCGTGGGCCATAATTTGCGGAAGTGTTCAACATATGAAATCTTCTATTCGATGTAGCGAATATTTTGGGACTGTTCTCGTGTCAATCGGACATTGTTTCGATAAGTTTCGGGGTGTCGGAAGGTTTAGGATCGGTTTAAAAATGGCTAAAAATTCGGGAAAATTACGGGGCTTTGATGGGAGGTTAATTAAGTAGTTAGTAACCTTCTATTAAAATTTGGACAGGTTTGGGAGTCCCAGTGACAGTGATCGGCTTGGGAGAGCCTATGGCACGCAAATTGAGGCGGCAACTCGGACGGTCTGTGAGTGGACTTTGATTTCTAAACTGTGATGCATGCATAAATGTTTTATATGGATTATGATTGTGATTATATGATATTGATTTGGGAATTTGTGAATTATATGATTTCACGTATTTCGAGGCGATTTACGTGCTTACACGTAAATCGAGGTTTTCCAGTTTTACTCTGATTTTCCATACTTATGGTTTGGGATATGATTTCATGAAATGGTTTTGAAATCGAAAAGGTAAATTCGGGTTCGAAACCCATTTGATTTACGGAATCGGCCCGGAGGCCCAATTGGTTTACGATTCGGACCGGGGGTCCAGTTTGTATGTGGATTCGGGCCTAGGGCCCAGTTATGTATTATAAATGGTTTTTACGGGTCATGACGGTTTATGGGAACCGGCATGAACCCTTGAAATGGATTTACGGGTCATGACGGTTTATGGGAACCGGCACGAACCCATGAAAGGTTTTATGGTTCATGACGGCTTATGGGGGCCGGACATGAATCCTTGAAGGTTTAAAGAATGATTTCAAACGGTTTTTCATATGCCATCCTTTATTTATGATTTTCTCCTCTGGGGAGGGTCGTTGGCCTGGGTGGACCCCGGAGTAGTCACGTAGCACTGACTAAGTGAAGTCGCCCCCCCAGTTGGGTTCCTTACTCTCAGGATGGGCATGGTTCGTTACCTCCAGGGAGGGTCATTGATCTACGGACATTGACCTGGGTGGACCCTGGAGAGACTTGGGTTTGAGACCCCGGTTAGCACACGTGTAGCTTTATTTTACCGTGACAGATTCTTGGATATGAAATATAATGGATAAACATGATTTCAATTGGTTTGGGAAATTATGTTTTATAATGATAAATGGATTTAGGGTTGAGACCCTAATTATGGTTGTTTAAACATATGTGTTTGAATAAATGGTTTTACTATGCATGCATGCTTTTTAGTGAATGGTATAAAGGTCTTTTATAAATGTGTTTTACGAAACTTATTCCTTTTTGTCCACTCACAATCTTTCTGTTTTTAATACCCTTCAGGTTGGATACGATATGGACTGTAGCATAGACCGAGATATCACATGCCTCCTCCGGATCCTGGCGTACTCTGATAGCCCAGGAGGGCAAAGGTCGGAAATATCCCTTGTCTGACACTTCGTGTCAGAAGGGAGCAGGGTCATCCCGCACTAATCCCGGGGGGATTGGGATGGGTCCTATCAACGTGGTATTAGAGCATGGTGCTCGTGTTACTCTGAATTCCAGAGCGTATTTTGCGCGATACTCCGTACGCAGGTCGAGGATGTGATATCTCAATGGGCTACAGTTCGTTATCAACTTGATGTTCTGGTGCTGGTACGATAGTTAGTAGGATTGAATCGTGGAACGTCTTGGTTTGGCACTGGATGCCGGGGTTGCTATAGTTCTGTCAAGGATGACTGTGACAGGACCCGTCCCAATCCCACCTGGGACCACCCGGGGACGTGACCCGCTCCCGTCTGACAATGACTCTAAACATACCAAAAGTACCCTTAAATAAAAACCGAAGACTCACATAGATAGATAATGTACAAACACAGTGTTTAAAGTGATACTGTCAGACAAGGGAAAGTAAAATACAACATGTGAGCACACTAGTCAGAGTACATTTATTCGGTGCTCAACCTACCCACAAGTGGGTGTACAGGTGCACAGCTAGGCAAACTAAACCTCTGCCTCCTCCTCCGGATCCTCCTCCTCTATTGCCGTGTCAGGGTCTGGAGGGGTCAGTAAAACAAGGGTGAGTGGGCCAAAAATAACAGTTTAGAAATCAATTTAATAATAAAATAATCACAAGGTTTTACCCCTCCGTTTTCCAAATCTTGCATGCAGTGAAAACATAATATATAAACCAATGAACCACAATAATAATCGTAAGGTGAAACTAACATATCAGTGCACTGTAAAAACCCAACCCAAATGATGTCACGGTTCTAAGGCTACGCGTTGCCACTCAGGGTCTCACACCCGAGACGCTCTAGGTACATCAGCTCCCGGTATCCCGGTCACTGCCCGAGGTATATGAACATGCCTTCCTGAGAGTAAGCAGCCCAACGGGGGTCAACTCCACTCAGTCAGAGCCCCGTGACTACTCCAGGGTCCACCCAGGCCAACGACCCTCCCTGGAGGAGACAATATACACAGGTAGGAAAGTACAGTACAATAACAGTATAGTTTACCCTATGTCCCCCGGACATCCCAAACAAAATCCACATATAATCCAGACGGGTCTCATGCCCAAAACATCGTAATAACATATATAAACAGTTCATAAGACTCATCAGTGGAAATAGTAAAACAGTTTATGCATGCAAGCCTTTTATAAATCAAACAGCCCACTCACACTCGGTCCTTGCTGCTCAATGATCTCTATAAACCTGTATTAGTATTCCTGAGGGTTACTTAAGGACCCTACAATATCAATACCAAGACCCTAGAACAGATCCGCCTCAAAAACGCGTCCCGGGCACTAGTCCCGGTGCTTCAAACCCCCTTTTGACCAACTTAACGATCTCCGATCGACACGAAACCACCTCCATTGGATCCGTATCATCGAAACCTTGAAAATGGTACTGGCCCCACCAAAATTACTGTTCACACGCGCCCCCTCGCGCCTGGTCAACGCGTGGGTCAACGCTGCTACAGTACCGCTGACGTCAGCAGTGACGTCATGCTGACGTCAGCATGACGTCATCACTGACACTTGTCAGGTGACACGTGGCACGTTCTGATTGGTCCCTGGTCTGACAACATCTGACAGGATGACGTCATCATGACGTCAGAAGTGACGTCAGCATGATGACGTCATCATGCTACAGTACCGGGTCGACCCGTTTGACTGGAACCGGGTCGCCGTCGACCCACGGTTTGACCCGATTCCATCACACGATTCCGGCCACCATTTTCGACGGGGTTGATCCCTATGGGATCGTCTAGGTCTGTCCTACGGTTCTACAACCTCAAAACACGAAGAAAGTGGAAGGAAACTCACCAGAATATCTCTGAAACTCACGGTCACGGTCCGGTTGTCGTCTCCGGTCATCCACGGCGTCTCCGTCGTCCAACCCGGTCCCAAACGACTCGTCACTCACCCTAGGACATGTCTATCACCTAACAATCCATTTCTAAGCATTAAACACGATCGGGTCGAACAGGGAAGGAAAACGGGCTTATCGGGTTTTGGGTCTTACCGCCGCCGTCACGCCGCCGTGGCCCTCGCCGTCGTCCAGTTAGGCTCCTAGAATCCCCACGGTGCAGACTGGAGCTCCTCCCGCGTCGAGGTGAGGTGGTTATGGAGGTTTGCTTCCTGGATCGGTTTCCTTGAGGTTTTCGGGTCGTGTTTTGCACGGTGGTTTCGGGGCTGGGAAAAGGGGTGGTGGCTGCCGGTGATGCTCGGGGATGATGAGTAGATGATGGTGATGCAGCTGGTGATCGGTTGGTGGTGTGAGAGGGGCTGGTTCGATCGCCTTGGTCGAGAGAAAAGGGGAAGAAAAGCACGGGTGTGAAGGGGATGAATGTGTGTGTTTGTGTGTTTGTAAGAAAGAGCAGAAACAGAGAGGTGAGAACGTGCATGAATCAGAAAAATCAGACAAAATGAAGGGCCAAGATGCATTTGAGTAGATGATCCAACGGCTAGGGTGAATTGGAGGGAAAAGAAATAATATAAAAATTGATTAAATAGTGTTAATTGCTTTATTGGAATAGTAAGCCTTTGGATGGGTGACACTTGTCACCAATCCATCGGTTCGATTTAAATATTAATTTGGCACGGATTCCCGTAATTAATTAATATTTTATTCCGTTGTTCTCGGTTCGTAAATTCCGCTAAAACGCTTCCTTGACCATAACTTCTTCATACGAACTCCGATTTCGGCGTGCCGCCTGTCTACGGATTCGTGACGTCCCGATCTACGTCATAGTCATGGGTCAAAGTCCAAATTATTTCCCGAGAAAAAGTCAAAGTTTCCCCCCAAGGGTAAAACAGTTTTTTTACATTAAAATATTATTATTTTCGGTTCGGGTCGTTACAGACTGTGTGGGACCCTACATAAGGGTTGACGTAAATGGTACTTTCGAGTTATGATCGTGAGACGGTTAGTTGGGATCGTCTTTCACGATGTCGTAGGATCGGTTCCGACGACTGGTTGGATGTGTGACCAACCGTTGGTCGGATTGGTTGAGTTAGATGGATTTACTGCTCCAGGCAATTAGCAGTCGGTTTCGTGGAATCCTAGTTGGATTGACAGTAGGATTGGATTGACGTCTTTACGATGTCGGGACCGCGGGGTCGGTCAAATTGTTGATTTTACTGCTTTCCGCAGTTGGGTTCAGAGTGACTCTAGGCGTGATTGTGGAACCCTACCGTGGGTGTATGGTTCGGAAAGGTGAGTTGGTGAGTGGTGTGACTTTGACGACTATTCCGATTTGAGTTCGTTAGTCGGTCAAGTCATGTTAGCTTGCGTTGGGACTGCACTTCGCAGTCGAGGTTGTATTTATCAGTTAGACCTAGTTGGTTGTCATGCTACTTTAGCTGTGATGGATTGTTGGTGCAGCTAAGGTCATGAGCGACTTGGTAGACTACATTGGTTGAGTCGAGTTACGACTGGTTAGAGTTTGGTTGGATAGGTTACTAGGGTTGGTACTTGTCAATGGAATCCCTGAGTGGGATACAGAGTATTTGGTATGGGCGAGTGATTCCGTTGGATGCGGAGTCTCGATCGTGATGTTTGGTCTTTAGGTCTGCACGAGTCTGTGGCAGGCACTACTACCGAGGATGGTTGTAGTTAAGGTTGTTGGGAATCGGGGACGTTCAAGGGACGTTTCATTTTCTCGTATGGGTTGTCAGGGTGACTGTACCCAGAGTTGTCGGGTACGAGGGAGACAGAGTTTCTCCTATTCGAGCAGAGGTACGGGGTCGTCGCTCGGTATGAGCAGAAATCCAGGGTTGTCAGTTTTGCACACGGTGTGCTAGTGTTAGTGCTGATGCTTGTGTGTTGATGCTGACATGTGATGATACTGGTACTAGCGCGGGTGCTGGTACTGGTGATTGTGATGACGTTGAGTCACATCCATCGTAATGGGCATATGTTCGGTATCTGTGGTCCCAGAATGGATCTCAAATAGAGTTAAATTGGTTAGGGGACACGTGGATGATGTCCGAGTGTGTTATTTCCAATTTGGTTGGAACTTCAGAATCGCGAAAGGTTGCGATTGAGGTGACGAGTGGAATGCGGGCTTCCCGCATTAGTAATGAGTATTTTGAAGTTACAGTGAATGAGATTTCTCATTTTCTGCTTGGTGGTAGACGATGTTGGATTACGTGGTGTGGTGAGTGCAGCGAGTTTTGTTTGCATTCACGTAGGATGAATTTTGATGTCATTGTCTTGTATCATTCTTGATGTTTCCTAAGTGGAATGCCAAGGATTGATACGAGGTAATCAATGAGAACTCACAGTCTCGACGTGTCTCGTCGTTTACTGATCTATGTAGATGTGGGAAATGGTTTAGGACTTTGGACGTTGTGACGATCCGGGATCGTGACGTTTATGGTCGGTTGACGTAGTGATGGATCTGGATTGTGATCTTGATAATCCAGATAGGTGGAGAGTTTATCGCTCTTACCTGGATGTTTGAGTTGAGGATGTTGGGACTGAACTTCTTTTCGAGGTGAATCCCGTATGGTATATTACTCAGGTGAGTAGTTTTCCGACGTGGTCGGATATGGTCAGCCTTAGAGATGTGTGGATGTTGTGATTGGCTTACCTACGAAGTCAATAGAAGGGATTGAGCAGGTAACCGATAGGTTCGGTTTTGGTGCGTCTGGATAGACGTGAACGATATTTCGAGTTTTGGAATCAGATAGTTGGATGACGATTCAGGATTTGATTTTGGAACTTGAAAGAGGATTTCTGGATTTGGGTTTTGGAATTGGATTCTGGGTGACGATTCAGAATTTGATTATGGAGCTCGACAGTGGATTTTCTTTTATGGATTTGGGTTCGAAATGGTCATTCCTGATACTAGTCTACGAAATGATGATTTCGGATTCGGATTTGGATGTGATTATGGATATGATTTCTGGGTTTGGATTCGGGATTTCTTACGAAATTGCGGATTCGGATTCGGATTTGGAAATTGATAATGGGTCGGAGTTTTGATCTGTCTGGTACTGGATTGGACAGATTGACTCCATTATTGAAACGTGATTGGCTATGACCTAGACGGTTGTAGGTTGATTGAGGAGTAGATGTACGTACTTTGTACGTAGTTCGAGGTACGATACCGGGCGGACTTGTGGTGCCTGGTGACGATATATAGGTTATACCAGTGGTACGTTGGTGAGCGTATTGGTAGTCGGCTTAGTTCCGATACCATTGGATTAGTTGAGATCGTGAACTGGACATTGGATATTGTGCATTGGGTCATGGTATTTCTGATGGGTCTAGTTACACACAAGTCTGGTGAATTGTTAGTAAACGTGTACTCAGATTGAGTGAGTTGGTGGTCGGTGTAACCACAAGTAAGTATAGTGTCAGTTTTCGACTGACGACTGTCAAGTAGTGACGGTTTGTCGGAGGTGTCATCGTGGATCGTTGTGTGAGGTCTGATGACTCCCAGTGGGAGCAGACGTCAGGATAGTTAGTGATTGAGTAAGGAATCGTCTAGTTGTTTTGTCAACGACATGGTAGATTTGAAAAGTGGTGTCAATTTGGAGCGTATGCCTACTGTCATTCGACGTGGTCGAGGGTAGTCGATGTAACGAGAGTGTTAGTGGTACTTCTGGTTGCAGACGAGTAAGTATTTTTTGGTTAGTTGGTGTACGAGTGTACACGTGTTGTGAGGTAGATTCTACTTTCCAGGGGGTGGATGTGGAATCAGGATAGTTGGAGTTTCGAGAACGAAACTAAATTAAGGAGCGAAGAACAGTTAGAGTTAGGTTAGTTGTAATTTCGAGGACGAAATTAATTAAGGAGGGAAGGTTGTAACGACCCGTCCCAAATTTCTAGATTAGATTAGTGACTAATCACGATTAGTGAGGCTAATCCGTGATTAGTTAGGCGAAATCGGACGAACGATGAGAAATGACCGTCTTGCCCCTGGGCGTGGGCAAAATGTTGACTTTTCATTCAGGAGATCAAATGGACTTTGAACGATAACCGTGACGTAGTTCGTGACGTCACGAGTTCATAGAAAGGTGGCACGTTCAATTTGGACGTTCGAGGAGGAAGTTATGACGTTCGGAAGTTTAGGGGCATTTTGGTAATTTTGGTTAAAAAGGGTCAAAATGTTGACTTTTTGACCGAGAGGTCCGATGGCCGAGGTCCGAGGACTATTACGTAGATCGGGACGATACGAATCCATAGATAGGCGGTACGTCGAATTCGGACGTTCGAGGGCGAAGTTACGGTTCAAGGAAGTTTAAGGGTACTATTGCACGAATTACGAAACGAGTTAACTTTTGGACTCTAGTGGGGCCAAGATATTTAATCCCCTGCCCTATGGATGAGTGACAACTGTCACCCATCCACTAGGCCATCCCTTTTCCTTCATGCACCGTGCATTTCCTTTTCTTCATTTCAAACACACCCAAAACCACCCGATCTCACACACACCCACCATTCTCCCATCCGTGCAACCCAAAACCCATCCAACCTTCACTCAAGGGACCAAGTCTGAGACCAGGGATGGAAGATAGGACAAGAGGAGGTGGTTTCTGGCCAGAACCGCCGTCCACGGCGGCTGGAAGGAGGAAGAACCCGTGAGGTTCACGGTAAGCCCGTTTTGACCCATTTTCCATTTTTGATGTTTTGGGTCCGTTTTAATTGTTTTAATGAGTTAATTAGGTTGCTATGGACATGTTAGGAAGGTTTTAGGAAGCTTAGAATGGATGTACAGCCATGGGTGCTGTTTTGGAAGTTTGAACCGTTTGGTTCAAAGATTAAACCATGGGTTTATGCGGTTTTTAGGTAGTTTTAGGGATTGGAATGGATGGAAAACATCAAAATAGGAAGAAAGGAACCAAAAAGGAAGAAGTAGGATGAAAAATGGGATGTCTAGGGCTGTGAACCGGTCACGCTGGTCCAGTTGGACCGGCCAAACCAGGTGAACCGGCTGGAGCTGGGAGACGATGAACTGTATTCCGGCCTTCTTGGGGCGCGTGAGGGCGCGTGGGACATAATTTACGGAAGTGTACAACATATGAAATCTTCTATTCGATGTAACGAAGATTTTGGGACTGGTCTCGTGTCAATCGGACATCGTTTCGATAGGTTTCGGGGTGTCAGAATGTTTAGGATCGGTTTAAAAATAGCTAAAAATTCGAGAAAATTACGGGGCTTTTATGGGAGGTTAATTAATTATTTAGTAACCTTCTATTAAAATTTGGACAGGTTTGGGAGTCCCAGTGAAAGTGATCGGCTCGGGAGAGCCTATGACACGCAAATTGAGGCGGCAGCTCGGACGGTCTGTGAGTGGACTTTGATTTCTAAACTGTGATGCATGCATAAATGTTTTATATGGATTATGATTGTGATTATATGATATTGATTTAGGAATTTGTGAATTATATGATTTCACGTATTTCGAGGCAATTTACGTGCTTGCACGTAAATCGAGGTTTTCCCGGTTTTACTCTGATTTTTCATACTTATGGTTTGGGATATGATTTCATGAAATGGTTTTGAATTCGAAAACGTAAACTCGGGTTCGAAACCCATTTGATTTACGGAATCGAGCCGGAGGCCCAATTGGTTTACGATTCGAACCGGGGGTCCAGTTTGTATGTGGATTCGGGTCTAGGGCCCAGTTATGTATTACAAATGGTTTTTACGGGTCATGACGGTTTATGGGAACCGGCATGAACCCTTGAAATGGATTTACGGGTCATGACGGTTTATGGGAACCGGCATGAACCCATGAAAGGTTTTATGGTTCATGACGGCTTATGGGGGCCGGGCATGAATCCTTGAAGGTTTAAAGAATGATTTCAAACGGTTTTTCATATGCCATCCTTTATATATGATTTTCTCCTCCGGGGAGGGTCGTTGGCCTGGGTGGACCCCGGAGTAGTCACGTAGCACTGACTGAGTGGAGTCGCCCCCCAGTTGGGTTCCTTACTCTCAGGATAGGCATGGTTCGTTACCTTCAGGGAGGGTCATTGATCTACGGACATTAACCTGGGTGGACCCTGGAGAGACTTGGGTTTGAGACCCCGGTTAGCACACGTGTAGCTTTATTTTACCGTGACAGATTCTTGGATATGAAATATAATGGATAAACATGATTTCAACTGGTTTGGGAAATTATGTTTTATAATGATAAATGGATTTGGGGCTGAGACCCTAATTATGGTTGTTTAAACATATGTGTTTGAATAAATGGTTTTACTATGCATGCATGCTTTTTAGTGAATGGTATAAAGGTCTTTTATAAATGTGTTTTACGAAACTTATTCCTTTTTGTCCACTCACAGTCTTTCTGTTTTTAATACCCTTCAGGTTGGATACGATGTGGACTGTAGCAGAGACCGAGATATCACATGCCTCCTCCAGATCCTGGCGTACTCTGATAGCCCGGGAGGGCAAAGGTCGGAAATATCCCTTGTCTGACACTTCGTGTCAGAAGGGAGCAGGGTCATCCCGCACTAATCCGGGGGGGGGGGGGGGGGGGGGATTGGGATGTGTCCTGTCACGCGTAGCTTTGGAAACCGTGACAAGATTGGTTGTGTGAATTATATGTATATATGATGTATGCTATATGAGATATATGATATGATATATGATGTGTGATGGATACAGGTTTTGGGCAGTGGCCCGTGTACGTGGTTTCGTTATGGTTTTGGGCTGAGTCCCACATGGATTTTGGGCAGTGGCCCGTACGGTTGATTCTTTATGATTCTTTCATTATGATTTTAGGCTTAGTTCCCAGTTATGGTTCTTTTGGATAAACGATTTTCGAATGCATGCATGCTTTTTAGTGAAGGGTACAAATGACAGGACCCATCCCAATCCCCCCGGGATTAGTGCGGGATGACCCTGCTCCCGTCTGACACGAAGTGTCAGACAAGAGATATTTCGGACCTTTGCCCTCCCGGGCTATCAGAGTACGCCAGGATCCGGAGGAGGTATGTGATATCTCGATCTCTGCTACAGTCCACACCGTATCCAACCTGAAGGGTATTAAAAACAGAAAGACTGTGAGTGGACAAAAATACAGAATTTAATAGAAACATTTCATCAAAGACCTTTATACCCTCCACTAAAAAGCATGCATGCATAGTAAAACCATTTATTCAAACACATATGTTTGAACAACCAAAATTAGGGTCTCAGCCCCAAATTCTATAAATACAAGTTCTACGGGCTTCTGCCCAAAACCATTTACAGAAAACCATAACATGGTAAACATATGTGGGATCTCAGCCCAAAACCTTTTATCATCATAAAACATAATTTCCCAAACCAATTTAAATCATGTTTATCCCTTATATTCATATCCAGAACCTGTGACGGTGAAATAGAGCTACACGTGTGCTAACCGGGGTCTCAAACCCAAGTCTCTCCAGGGTCCACCCAAGTCAATGTCCGTAGATCAATGACCCTCCCTGAGGTAAAACGAACCATGCCCATCCTGAGAGTAAGGAATCCAACTGGGGGGCGACTCCACTCAGTCAGTGCTCCGTGACTACTCCGGGGTCCACCCAGGCCAACGACCCTCCCCGGAGGAGACAATCATATATAAATGATGGAATATGAAAAACCTTTTGAAATCATTCTTTAAATCTTTCCAGGATTCATGCCCGGCCCCCATAAGCCATCATGAACCATAAAATCCTTTCATGGGTTCATGCTGGTTCCCATAAACCGTCATGACCCGTAAATCCATTTCAAGGGTTCATGCCGGTTCCCATAAACCGTCATGACCCGTAAAAACCATTTGTAATACATAACTGGGCCCTAGGCCCGAATCCACATACAAACTGGACCCCCCGTCCGAATTGTAAACCAATTGGGCCTCCAGCCCGATGCCTCGTTAAATCAACTGGACCTCAAGTCTGAGAGTTCGTAAATCAAGTTTACCTTTTCAAATCCAAAATCATTTCATTAAACTATTTCCAAAACCATAAGAATGGAAAATCAGAGTAAAACCGGAAAACCTCGATTTACGTGCAAGCACGTAAATCGCCTCGAAATCCATGAAACCATATAATTCACAAGCATCCAAATCAATATCATAAAATCATATTCATAATCCATTTGGAAATCCAAAACCATTTCATTTAGACCAATAAAGACATACAGCCCCGTATAGGCACCGTATAGGGCCGAAACCTCGAAATACGTGCCTATACGTAAACGCACATCCAAATGCACTCATGGCATCACAAACAAGTATTTAAAACATATAATAAAAATTTATACATGCATCAATTTAGAAAACAAGGTCCACTCACAGACCGTCCGAAGTCGCGCCTCGATACGCGTGCCATACGGCTCCCCGAGCCGATCACCGTCACCGGGACTTCCAAACCTGTCCAAATTAATTTAGAGGGTTACTAACTACTTATATAACCCCTCACTAAAGTCCCGTAATTTTTCCGTATTTTTAACTATTTTTAATCCCGAATCTAAACCTTCCGATGCCCCGAAACATATCGAGACGGTGTCCGATCGACACGAAACCAGTCCCAAAATGTTCGTTACATCGAATAGATGATTTCACATGTTGTAACCATCGTCAAATTCTCCCCCACGTACCCGCACGCGCCGCCTGAAGTGGCTGCGCGTGGGAGCCACGCGCCTGTGAACAGTGCTTCTCCTACCTCGATCAGACCGGTCTGAACCGGTCCGGTCCGATTTTTCTGCAACTTGGACCGGCGTGACCGGTCCAAGTCTCCTTCTCCCTCATTTTCGGTCTGTTTGCCTCCATTCCAATTCTAAATTCCTCTTTTAATCTTTCTATCAATCCTAATTAACTAAACAACCTAAAACCTTCGAAATCCGACCGGTCCAATTTGAACCTCACGGTTCGATTTTTCTCGATCAGCCTACACGACTGCTCAGCCCAAACCGCCACCCAAAACCCTCTTAAAACCTTCCTAGCATCCTAATAATCATTCCCTAATCATTCAAAACCAACCATAACATCAAATGGGAAAATGGATTGAAAATGGTTTAATCGATACCTTTCGGGTTTGGGCCTCCGTCGTGCACTGGCAGCACCGTCCTGGCCGGCCACCACCTCCAGTCATCCTCCCCCACTCTCTGGTCCTCTCGGTTCATGATCAAACAGGGTTGGAGGGTTGGATTTGGGGAGAATGGATGGATCGGTTTGCTTGGGAATAAGGAAAATGAAAATGCACGGGAAGGTTGGATGCATGAATGTGGGATGGTAACCAGTGGATGGGTGACACTTGTCACTCATCCATTGGGTCCCCATAAAATATCTGGGCCCCACTAAGTCCAAAAGTGCAACCGTCTCGTAATTCGTGCAATAGTACGTTCGAATTTCCGTGAACCGTAACTTCGCCGTCGAACGTCCGAATTCGACGTGCCGCCTGTCTACGGATTCGTATCGTCTTATCTACATAACGGTATTCGGCCCTTGGCCATCGGACCTCTTGGTCAAAAAGTCAACTATTTGCCCTTTTTAACCAAAATTACCAAAATGCCCCTAAACTTCCGAAAGTCATAACTTCCTCCCCTAACGTCGGAATTGAACGTGCCACCTGTCTATGAACTCGTGACGTCACGAAATACGTCACGGTCATCGGTCAAAGTCCATTTGACCGTCCGATTGAAAAGTCAACGTTTTGCCACTACTAGGGGCAAAACGGTCATTTCGCATCGTTTGTCCGATTTCGCCTAACTAATCACCGATTAACCTCACTAATCGTGATTAGTCACTAATCTAATCATGAAATTTGGGACGGGTCGTTACAACAAATGTCTTCGTTAAAATGTTTTTATAAACTCTTGTTTTGTCCACTCACAGTTTTTAATGTTTTGACTGCCCTTCAGGTTGACAGCGGATGTGGACTGTAGCAGGGTCATCCCGCGTTAATCCCGGGGGGATTGAGATGGGTCCTGTCACAGGAACAATTGCTTAATTTAAAAAATAAATTGTGCACAATGATACTACATTTATAAATTTACAAATTGTCACCCCATCCATCAAATTGGCACCGCTACGATGAAAATTCGTAGTTTGTTTTGAAGCCCTTTGCCACTCTTTGAGCATTGGTCGGAATTTTTTCCACCTATTTGAAAACCCCTGAACAGTTCGGATACCTTCCACAAGACCATCTCAATTTTGCATATAATGGTTTCGAACTCATACCTAGAATGCGTTGTTTGTTTGATATACTCCTTCAATTGCATCTGAAATGACGGCTGCCCAAGCTTTACATAACATCACGTCTTCCTCATTTGACCATTTATGATTTGGTGTCATATTTATAGGAGTAAATATTAATTTCATGTGGATATTTAAACTGTAACGACCCGTCCCGAATATCGGGATTTAATAATATTTAATTATGATTTACTAATCTGGGATTAGTTGAGTGATTTCGGACGAATTGTGCAAAATGACCGTTTTGCCCCTGAGCGTGGGCAAAACGTTGACTTTTAATTCGGATGGTCAAATGGACTTTGACCGATGACTGTGACGTAGTTCGGGACATCACGAGTTCATAGACAGGTGGCACGTTCGATTCCGATGTCCGTGGGGAAAGTTATGATGTACGGAAGTTCAAGGGCATTTTCGTAATTTGGACGAAATAAGGGGAAATGTTGACTTTTTGACCGGGATGTCCGATGGCCGAGGGCGAAGGACCATTATGTAGAGCAGGTCGATACGAATCCATTGACAGGCGGCACGCCGAAATCGGACTTCGTACGAGGAAGTTATGGTCTGAATCGTGAAATCGGGGAAGTTACGTCTCGGTAACTGTGTTGATTATTTTATTCTGAAATGGTTGTTGGAGGACACTTGGATGAGTGACAAGTGTCACTCATCCGACGGCTAGATTGGATCTTGTTCCACTAATCATAATTTATATGCTAAAGTTCCCACTATAGAATTATTTAGGAATCAAATCTCTACTTAAATCTGAGCCATCCATCTCACTCCCCAGATTGCATCACAGCCGTCCATCTCATCTCTCCCTTCTATTTCTGATCAGTCCTCACTCCCACACCCGTGAACAAGCAAAACAGAGGTGTAAGGATTGGATTATGGCCATTGTCAATATTCCTTCCAAAATTGATTGCACATATGGAATTTGAGTGTTTTGGGGAAGGTATTGGCTGAGGGAAGGCACGGGCAATTGATTGTGTGAGGGAGACAGAGAATTCGGAAATTTGATTTTTGGGAGGAAATTTCGAAATGGTAATTATGAGCGGTGAGGATCGAAATTGATGATTCAATTCGACTTCTGGGATCAAAACGATCAGCTTTGCAGCAAGAACGAAGAGAAACCGTGTCGGATTGAGGAAGAACTGAGCTTCCATGGTAGCTCAAAATCGAGCTTGGGTTCAATGGGTTAGAGGTATGTAATTCTCAAATTGATCTTGTAGAAATGTCCCTTACACTCTCACGATGCTAACTGAATGAATTAATTTGGAAACCAGGGACGATATCGTGAAACCCGAATTGAAAACCCGTCGAGGATCGATCGTGAGTCGTGGAGATATATGCCCTAATTTGTGTAATTCGATTTACAGAACATAAATGGTGATTGATTACAAGGGATCAGTTGAAAGATTGGATTAAATTGATGTCGAATTGGGTGAGTATGAACCGGGTCAGATCGCGGGTAATCAGACCCGTTTACCAGTCATTCGGGTGAAGGTGGTGACTGTAGCAGTCACTGTAGCAGGCGCGTGGCTTTCACGCGCAGCCACTCACGGCGGCGCGTGACGGAGCGTGGGCACGAATCTCGAGGTGAGGTCAACATGACTTTTAATCTATGCAATGTAACGAACATTTTGGGATTGGATTCGTGTCGATCGGACACCGTCTCGACATTGTTCGGGATGTCCGAAGGTTTTAAATCAAGTTTAAAAATACTTAAAAATTCGGGAAAATTACGGGACTTGAATAGGATGTTAATAATGAGGTTAGTAATCCTCTAATGTGATTTGAACAGGATTGGGAGTCCCGGTGATAGTGGTGTGGCCCGGAAAGGCCTATGGCACGCGTATCGAGGCGCTCGGTTAAACGGTCTGTGAGTGGACATTGGTTTTATAAATTCGATGCATGCATAACTGTTTCATGATTGTTATAATTGTGATTAAATGATTTATTTTGGATATCGGTGGATTTAAAATGATTTCACGCATTTCGAGGTGATTTACGTATTTGCACGTAAACCGAGGTTTTCTGGATTTGCACTGATTTCCATAAATGTGGTTGGATATGATTTCATGAAACGGTTACAGACTTGATAAAGTAAAATCGGGCCAGGGGCCCAGTTAACTTATGAATCGGGCCAAGGGCCTACCTAGTTAACTTGTGAATTCGGGCCGGGGGCCCAGTGGACTTATGAATTCAGGCCAGGGGCCAGTTAACTTATGAAATCGGGCCAGAGGCCCAGTTGATTTATATATGTGATTCCGGTCGGGGACCCTAAAATGGAATCGAATAAATGATTTTGGATTTAAATCAATTATTTGGACTTATAATGGTTTTGATGATATTGAAATTATGGTTATGGCACGTTTCACGGTATTTGGGCTTGAGACCCGTCTGATGAAACTTAAAGATTGGTTTGGATTTTATCTATGTATATATTTATGCTTTGCATTTGGATATCAATAAAATGTATTTGGTACTGCACTGTATAGATCCTTCCATATTATATTGTCTCCTCCGGATGAGGTACCCCGGAGAGGTCACAGACGTCTAGTACGTCCAGCGTCTATGACGCTAAGCATCGGGGATGCTGTACCCGAACGGGGTTCGGGGATTGAACTCGGAAATTGAGACCCCGAGTGGCACGCGTTGCCTTATGATTGTGACCTTATTGACGTCAGGGACGTCAGACATCAGGGATGTCGGATTGGAGTGTATGGTGCAGTGGCTAAAATTATGTTTATGGTTCATATTATATGATATATGATTTTAAATGATGGTGCATGCATATGCTTTTACTGGGGGGCATAAATGTCTTATAAATGTTTTAAACAGACTTGTTTATTTTCGTCCACTCACAGCTTTTGTTTTTAATGCCCTTCAGGTTGATTCCGGATGCGACTGCAGCAGAGACTTGAGCATCGCACACCTCCTCCATCGATCCTTACGCACTCTGGAGGCCCGGTTGGGCAGTGGCAACAGGTTATCCCTTGTCTGACACCTCTTGTCAGACGGGAGCATGACACATTCCATGGTAATCCCGGGGGATTGGGATGGGTCGTGTCAAGTGGTATCAGAGCAGGTTTTGCTCTTTTGTGCGCGAAGGGCGAGGGTGTGATGTCTCTTTGGGCTGCAGTTCCGTTGTCAACCTGATAGATAGTTTTGGGTTTGAATGGTGGATTGGGTGTGTTTGGCCCGATACGCCGTGCATTGATGCGATTCAACCCAAGTGGGTTGTATACGATTAACTGGTAATGTGGGACCGTCGGTTCGGTCACGTGATGATGGATTGTTGTGCTGCTGGGCACATCCGGGTTCAGGGAACCCCATTTGAATAATGTTATGGAAATGCGAAACTCAGTTGAGTATTGGTCTAAGTTTTGGACCCTGGTAGTGTTGGCTAGTGTACGGGGTGTTGGTGCATCGGAGTTAGCCGATGACCTTTGTGGTGGAACCCACGATGGAACCCACGTTGAGTTGAAGATTGGATTGGATTGGACGTCTATACGATGTCAGGACCGCGGGGTCGGTCAGGTTGTGGATTTTACTACAGAAGGCAGTTGGGTTCGGTGGAACCCTAGGGTGTGATTTTGGAACCCTAATTTATAATCGATGGACTGGAAAAGTGAACTTAAATGAGAACTTGTGCTGCGACGAGCGGCTGAGGTCGTGGATGACCATGTGGATGACTCTAGTGAGTCTTATGGGTTTCGATCTATGGATGCGGTTATGAGATATAATGTGGATTTCCGTGTGGGATCGAATGGTAGTGTGATGTGTGGATACGGATCTTGACAAGCGATGACTGTTGGTCGACAGTTGTGTCAAGATAATTGGCTATCGAGGGTATTTAGTGTGGCTTTCACACTTGAGGATCAGGGGACGTTCAGGGAACGTTCATTATCCTGATGTGCCGATGGCAAAAAAATTGGAGGTACCCATAGTCGTGGGGTACGAGTGCTGTTATGGGATCGTCGTTCATAATGAACGGAGATCCAGGGTAACAACTTTGCACACAGTGTGCTAGCATGGATGTTCGTGTGCTAGTTTGGATGTTCGTGTGCTATGTATGGATGTTGGTATGTTGGTACTTTTATGCCAATACTAGTATGGATGCCAGTGTGCTGATACTAGTGTTGATGATGGTGCGTTGGTACTGGTACTAGCACTGGTGCTGGTGTCAGTGATTGTGATGACGATGAGCCACGAGTTGGGGTGTGACTCTGTCATGACGGACATATGATCGGTATCTGCGACTCAGTGGTGGTTGAGTCTTGGACTGGATGGGATCCAGTGGAGGTTGTGTCGTGTTGGGATAAGTCCTAACAGATATATGATGGCAAGTGATGAATGGATCAAAAGGTATGATTGAAAATTTGGGGAATCTAGGGATGATGTTCCTTATGTCATGAGAATTGGTGGATTTGGGGAGTTGTTGTCAACTCCGAGATTGGTACGTTGGTATACTTCTTATATCCCTAGAGAGTACAAGGAAATTATTGAAATTGGAAAAGTCGGGGAAACCATTCGTAGTATTGAGGTGTGATTTTGTGATTGTGAATCACTTGGAACCTGAGGATTGAACCTGTAAGGTTGAGATGTGAGACAAAGGCAGTATGGTATGCACATCCAGGCAAAGTTGTGGATATTCCGTTCGAAATCAGGGTGTGTGCGTACATGATTATTGACGAACGTGAGGTCCGAGTAATGAATTGATTTTGGACACGTGGTGGTCCAAGTGAGGTAAGGACGTGGGCAGTCCAGTGGTTGGACTTGACATCTCATTGGGAGCATGTCAGTCTCCAACATGGTTGGAACTCCCGATTCGGGGAGAGTTGTGATTGGGAGACGAGAGGGGTGCTCGTTTCCGCATCGGTGATTGGTATTCCGAAGTCACTGGGGCTGACTTCTTACTTCCTGCCGTGGTTGATGATGATTTTTGCTACCAGTACGTGGAGTGTGTATTGGTTGGTGGACCCATGTTTGGCTTGGGGTCATTGGACACAAGAAGTTGTGTATGACTTTGGATTTGGTGGTGAAATGCGAGGTCATCTTTCCACCAAGGGAAATTTGGCGAATGATTCAATGAGGGTGTAAGACCCTACGATCAGCTTTCAGAGGGATTGTTAGCTATGTGAGCATGTGTGGATCCTAGGTGGATCTGATTTGTGATGTTGTCGACTTTGGTCGATGTGACGATCTAGGATCATGATAGTACTTATCGGGTGACATAGTGATGGATCTGGATCGTGATCATGATGATCCAGATTGGATGAGAGTTTATCACTCTTACCTTGGTATGTGAGTCGTAAATGACAGGACTGAACTTCTTTTCGGAGTGGAGTCCATATGGTTTGTTACTCGGTTGAGTAGGTTCCCGAAGTGGTCGGATTTTGTCAACCTTTGACGTGTGGATATTGGGATTGGCTTCCCTATGGAGTCAGTCGAGTGTTATTATTATGACGTATGACTGTGATGTGATGTCTGGGTACAGACGAGGCTGGTGTGGTCCCAGCAAGTGGGTGTACAGGTGTACACATGGTATGTGGTCGAAATGTTCTCCACGAGGTGGTTGTGGAATAAGGATGTTGGTAATTTCGAGGACGAAATTCTTTAAGGAGGGAAGGTTGTAACGACCCGTCCCGAATATCGGGATTTAATAATATTTAATTATGATTTACTAATCTGGGATTAGTTGAGTGATTTCGGACGAATTGTGCAAAATGACCGTTTTGCCCCTGAGCGTGGGCAAAACGTTGACTTTTAATTCGGATGGTCAAATGGACTTTGACCGATGACTGTGACGTAGTTCGGGACGTCACGAGTTCATAGACAGGTGGCACGTTCGATTCCGATGTCCGTGGGGAAAGTTATGATGTACGGAAGTTCAAGGGAATTTTCGTAATTTGGACGAAATAAGGGGAATGTTGACTTTTTGACCGGGATGTCCGATGGCCGAGGGCCAAGGACCATTATGTAGAGCAGGTCGATACGAATCCATTGACAGGCGGCACGTCGAAATCGGACTTCGTACGAGGAAGTTATGGTCTGAATCGTGAAATCGGGGAAGTTACGTCTCGGTAACTGTGTTGATTATTTTATTCTGAAATGGTTGTTGGAGGACACTTGGATGAGTGACAAGTGTCACTCATCCGACGGCTAGATTGGATCTTGTTCCACTAATCATAATTTATATGCTAAAGTTCCCACTATAGAATTATTTAGGAATTAAATCTCCGCTTAAATCTGAGCCATCCATCTCACTCCCCAGATTGCATCACAGCCGTCCATCTCATCTCTCCCTTCTATTTCTGATCAGTCCTCACTCCCACACCCGTGAACAAGCAAAACAGAGGTGTAAGGATTGGATTATGGCCATTGTCAATATTCCTTCCAAAATTGATTGCACAAATGGGATTTGAGTGTTTTGGGGAAGGTATTGGCTGAGGGAAGGCACGGGCAATTGATTGTGTGAGGGAGACAGAGAATTCGGGAAATTTGATTTTTGGGAGGAAATTTCGAAATGGTAATTATGAGCGGTGAGGATCGAAATTGATGATTCAATTCGACTTCTGGGATCAAAACGATCAGCTTTGCAGCAAGAACGAAGAGAAACCGTGTCGGATTGAGGAAGAACTGAGCTTCCATGGCAGCTCAAAATCGAGCTTGGGTTCAATGGGTTAGAGGTATGTAATTCTCAAATTGATCTTGTAGAAATGTCCCTTACACTCTCACGATGCTAACTGAATGAATTAATTTGGAAACCAGGGACGATATCGTGAAACCCGAATTGAAAACCCGTCGAGGATCGATCGTGAGTCGTGGAGATATATGCCCTAATTTGTGTAATTCGATTTACAGAACATAAATGGTGATTGATTACAAGGGATCAGTTGAAAGATTGGATTAAATTGATGTCGAATTGGGTGAGTATGAACCGGGTCAGATCGCGGGTAATCAAACCCGTTTACCAGTCATTCGGGTGAAGGTGGTGACTGTAGCAGTCACTGTAACAGGCGCGTGGCTTTCACGCGCAGCCACTCACGGTGGCGCGTGACGGCGCGTGGGCACGAATCTCGAGGTGAGGTCAACATGACTTTTAATCTATGCAATGTAACGAACATTTTGGGATTGGTTTCGTGTCGATCGGACACCGTCTCGACATTGTTCGGGATGTCCAAAGGTTTTAAATCCAGTTTAAAAATACTTAAAAATTCGGGAAAATTACGGGACTTGAATAGGATGTTAATAATGAGGTTAGTAATCCTCTAATGTGATTTGAACAGGATTGGGAGTCCCGGTGATAGTGGTGTGGCCCGGAAAGGCCTATGGCACGCGTATCGAGGTGCTCGGTTAAACGGTCTGTGAGTGGACATTGGTTTTATAAATTCGATGCATGCATAACTGTTTCATGATTGTTATAATTGTGATTAAATGATTTATTTTGGATATCGGTGGATTTAAAATGATTTCACGCATTTCGAGGTGATTTACGTATTTGCACGTAAACCGAGGTTTTCTGGATTTGCACCGATTTCCATAAATGTGGTTGGATATGATTTCATGAAACGGTTACAGACTTGATAAAGTAAAATCGGGCCAGGGGCCCAGTTAACTTATGAATCGGGCCAAGGGCCCAGTTAACTTGTGAATTCGGGCCGGGGGCCCAGTGGACTTATGAATTCAGGCCAGGGGCCAGTTAACTTATGAAATCGGGTCAGAGGCCCAGTTGATTTTTATATGTGATTCGGGTCGGGGACCCTAAAATGGAATCGAATAAATGATTTTGGATTTAAATCAACTATTTGGACTTATAATGGTTTTGATGATATTGAAATTATGGTTATGGCACGTTTCACGGTATTTGGGCTTGAGACCCGTCTGATGAAACTTAAAGATTGGTTTGGATTTTATCTATGTATATATTTATACTTTGCATTTGGATATCAATAAAATGTATTTGGTATTGCACTGTATAGATCCTTCCATATTATATTGTCTCCTCCGGATGAGGTACCCCGGAGAGGTCACAGACGTCTAGTACGTCCAGCGTCTATGACGCTAAGCATCGGGGATGCTGTACCCGAACGGGGTTCGGGGATTGAACTCGGAAATTGAGACCCCGAGTGGCACGCGTAGCCTTGTGATTGTGACCTTATTGACGTCAGGGACGTCAGACATCAGGGATGTCGGATTGGAGTGTATGGTGCAGTGGCTAAAATTATGTTTATGGTTCATATTATATGATATATGATTTTAAATGATGGTGCATGCATATGCTTTTACTGGGGGGCATAAATGTCTTATAAATGTTTTAAACAGACTTGTTTATTTTCGTCCACTCACAGCTTTTGTTTTTAATGCCCTTCAGGTTGATTCCGGATGCGACTGCAGCAGAGACTTGAGCATCGCACACCTCCTCCATCGATCCTTACGCACTCTGGAGGCCCGGTTGGGCAGTGGCAACAGGTTATCCCTTGTCTGACACCTCTTGTCAGACGGGAGCATGACACATTCCATGGTAATCCCGGGGGGATTGGGATGGGTCGTGTCATAAACTGTTTTATTAACAACAATAATAATATAATAAGTATCAAGTTAGACTTTAATAATAATAATAATATCATAAGTATCAAGTTAAACTTTATTAGTAATAATAATAAGAATAATAAAACACATACAACTATCAATTTAAATTGAGAAAATTTAATAACCAACAAATAATATAAACAAACAAATAAATCAGAAGAAAAAAAAAACTGAAAAAAAATGTTAGTAAATATAGACAAATAAATTAGGGAAAAAAAGCAAAAAAAAAAATTAATAAATATAAATAAAAAAATCAGCAAAAAAAATTGTTAATAAAATGACCAAAACGCACAGTTTTGCAGCTGGGTCGTTTTGTAGAAAATGGAGAGTTCTCGACTCTCTCAATCATTCTTGAACGATTGAAACAGAGAGGAAAGATAGATGGAGAGGATCGAGAGAGAGCGATCGAGATCGGAGAAGACACCGGTCGAGAAAGAGAAGTCAAGAAGGGGAGAGACCGTTAGAGCCGTCATTGAAGCCGTCGAGCTGTTTTACCGTTCGAGAGCCGTCGATTGTTTCGAGAGGACGATCGGACGTCGCAAGGTTCCAGCGACGATGTGAGGCCCTCGACTGGTCCTTTTCTTCTTCAAGAGGTGACTGAGTGTTATAATTTGTAGGCAAAGGTGTAATTGAGTGATTTTTTATTTTTTTTCCCAAATTGTTGCCAGAGGCCGTGTTTGTTGTCCAATTCTTGTTTTTTTTTTCTAATTTATGTTCATCCGTGAATTGTAGTATGTTTGGATTATTGTGTTTGATTGTTGTTCATCCGTGATTTAATAATTGTGGGTTTTTCCCAATTTTTGTCCATCCGTGATTTTTTCCAATTTGTGTTCATAATTGAATTCTGGATTTTTGTTGGCTCTCTCTATGAATTCTGGGTTTTCTGGTTGAATGGGGGTTGTGGGTGATGAACAAAGTATCCCTTGGCTACTCTTTTCTTGGTAGGTCAACTGCCCAACTCAGGCAAGGAGGGAGGCAAGAATAGCCCGAGAGCAAGCCTTGCCCTGGCCAAACTTGCTCCCGTTAGAACGAATTTCTCAGGGACTAGAGGCTATATCACGCTTTGCATGGGCTAAATGGTGTGTGTTAGACGTGCTCTAAGGACATGAAGTTGTTATACAAGAAGTTCAATGTACGCATAAACTTTACTATTAAGATATTGAGAGAATGAATGGTGAAAAACCAGTTAATGCTAGTCTTAATTTGAAATGAAGTATTCTTGACTTACGTTAGATTTATGGGAAAACATAATGGAAGTAGAAGAAGATGAGAGAGGAAATAATTTTGATAAACTAATGCTCATTATCATGATATAAAAAACGAAAAAAAAAATGTTTCAATCATTTGTTAAAGGGGATAGGAGAGGGATTCGAGAATCTAGGGTTTTTATAACTAGATAAATGAATTTTGTGATCTATTTTTCAATTAGAATTCTAAAGAATTTGACAGAATTTATTTTAAAATAACATTGTAGAGGATTTTGAATAATTTCTATATTGTTTTCCAAAAAATCATGAGATTGTTGTTCATTCCTCTTGTGAATTTGAATGAATTTGTATGAATTTATGTCATAAATTATTAATTTGAATCCTCAATAACATTACACCCAACCAATCATAGCTCCCAGCAAAAGCCCCGCCTACCGGCCTTTTGAATATTGATTTGCCACAATTAAGAAATGACGTATGATGGTCTTTAAATGTTGACTAAATGTAGTACCATATTGTTGATGCAGAAAATGGATCAACTTAGACTCGCCTCGCTGAGCTTCTTTGCTACTCATCTCGGGGTAGGGAGATCTGCACAGGAAGAAGGTGAGAGCAAAGAGACACCAGTGTGATGCCGGCCTAACAGTCTTCAATGCTTAAACCGGTTTAAGTGGCAGGGTACTGTAGTGATTTAGGCAGCGCATGAGGACAAGATTGTCATTACCTTTTGGAGGGGGATGCTTGTCATTATCTTTTGGAGAAGGATGCCGCTGTATTTATAGTAGTATTGAATGTGTTTGTTGGTATTTGTCAATGTGGGATAAACGTTGTGGCCTTTAGGAGCTAACAGGTGTCTTGTAGTGATCTTGGATAACATTTATGACTTGTTAGTAGGCCCGGCCGACCAGATGTCATCGGCCTAGGAAGAGTCGTATGTGGTTGGCTTGCAGGGAGACCGACTGGTTATCAGGCCGATCTGTGGGTTGGCCGATCAGATATGATCTTTATGGGTCGTCCTAACCTTGCTGACATGATCTGGGGGTGCCTAGGGGCTGGCCGATCAGACATGGTTGGTTAGCTTGAGCTTGGTACTTGTGAGTTGTTTAAAGTAAGCCAATTCGATCTTTAGTCAGACCAATTAGTTTAGGTATGAACATATATGATTTACTGTTGTATGTCCATCTGGTTTGATTAATTCCCACATGATGATATAAATGAGTGATGCATATTGATATGCCTTGGGGTATAACCTATTTATATCAATAATATTTAGTCATGCTATAACGTAAAGATAAGGAGACATGGTAGATTAATAATACCCCAAGGCAAGGTCCCTCCTCAGGGACCTCGATCACTCATCAATCATTCAATATATCAATCCGATCCGCACTTTTTGTACCAACTGCGCCAACTTTAACTTAAGATTAGGAGTGAGGCAAGTAATTAAGTTGTGTGCGCATAGTCGTCGATGATACTATGTACCTGCAGCTCATACTCTTTATGTCAAAGAATTAAGGAAACACTTAATTTGGGGCTTAAATTAAATAATATTTGTTTATGTGTTCAGATAGCTTTCTGCACAAGCACAAAATTATACGCAAGAGAGAAGTAATAAAAAAGAAAGAACGCTTAGTTTTTAAGTTAAAGAAATGTCCCTGCAGGACCAAGAGTACGTCTCTTAATACATAACCCATCGATCTTCAGAAACATTACATATATATTGAACATTTCTGCATCTCAAAAAGCCACATTTAGATCGATTATGCTGAAGAAGAAGGCCGGCTTGAAAGACACATATAGCAGGCTATAAAACGATCGGATATATCCTCAACGCCATGTCAGCATCTCAAAGGGTACACCTGGATATTCGCCAGGATCATGTAAGTCGATCTGATGCTCTAGGTCTAGGACGTACTCTGCTAGGTCTACCGTCTACGCTGGATCGATGTTATTAATACTCTGGAATTATGCGTGCATCGATCATACATGGCTTTCATGCTTTGAAGTTTTTAAACCCTAATTAATATTTAATAAGCTAGCTTGCTAGTTTACATCTTTGAATTACAGTAACTCTTACACGCACAAACTCAGAAACTAAAAATGAGGTTGGCTAACTTTAACTAGGATATATTTTTGAAAGATAAGTAATAGGTAGATAATTATTAAATTACCCTAAAAAAATCATTAATTACCTATTATATCTTTAATTATAAAGAATTAACAAAAAAATTAAAAATTAAATAAAATACATGTATGACGGTAATCTTAAAAAAATATCAGATAGTATCTAAAAAGTTCAGATGATTAAAATGATTCGTAAAAAGAAATTGGTTGGAAATTTATTTGGAATAATTATCTTTACAAAAATAAATATTAAAATTAAAAAATCAAATATAAAATATTTGAAATTTGAAACCACATTTGATAAATAAACTCCAAAACATTTGTATAGTAGGTAATTAGTAGTCCGTTAAAAAGGTACACAGGGTATTAGAAAATTAAAATAGTGATTAAATTAAAAAAAGATAAAATACTTTAAAAGAATTTAATAAATCGATAAATAGACTAATTTATATGTTATATCTTAAAAGTGGATTAATTTATAATTAATTCTTCATTTTGCTCATTTGGATTTTTTTTTTGTAAAAAAAAAACACAAATGAAATGATTTTGTGTTAAAATGGTGTGAAGCATTCCACCAATTGGTCATATTTGGTTTTGTGTTTTTTTTTTAAAAAAATTATTGTTGTAAAAAGTTCAAATTACCTTTTGAAAATATCTGATCAATGTTGTTGGGCTTAGGTAACAATTCATGAACTTTGTAAAACTCAGGTGAGAGTTTACTTCAACTTTTTATAGTGGAATTTCAACAAAGTTCAATAAAAACATTCAATATTTACATTGAAAATAAACCAAATATAAATTATTTTTATTGTTGTAAAACAAAAAAAGATGAAAAAGTAAACCTTAGAAATAAAGTTAAAACTAATGGATTTTGGATCCGGTGAGATGATACTGCTTTGCATCCGAAAGAGTGGTAAGACATCAATCTTGTTGCTCTGCTTGCACCAATATTGGATCGATCATCACTAGTACTAGTATTTGGCGAGTGCTTTTTTTTTTCTTCCGTAAATTAAAGAATTACATTATTGCCTCTTTCAGTTACCCAATTATCCACATACATACAGGTAGCTATGGATAATGGCATACTCCGAGTGACATTATCAAAGCCAGATGGAATTGTTACCGGAATACGATATAATGGCATCGACAATTTGCTTGAAGTTCTTAATGAAGAAGTTGATCGAGGGTAGTATTACTTCCCTTCTCTTCTATTACTTTTTTTTTTTTTGAAATTATTGTACTCAACGGATAGGTGTAATCTTCATTCAGAGTGCGACTTACCTTTCGCAACAAAGTTACTTTCTGTGAGTTTTAAACTATTGCCAATTAAGCCTCAAGAAATTCATCATGTGAAAATGACAGTAATTTATCGACTGCACTATATTTTGTGGCTACTTCTTCTAATATTTTTGTATAGGTTACACAAAAAGATTTTAGTAATATAAACCAAAAAGAAAGGTGCAGTATATATTTACGATATATATTATGAATTTGAACTTTGTAGGTATTGGGACCTTGTTTGGAGTGAAGCTGGAAGTGTGGGCACAACCGGAACATTTGATGTGTACGTGAAACTACTTTCCTATGAATATGATCATCATTCTCTTTTTTTCGTAAATGATAAATGGAAACAAATTCAAGAAAGAAGAAGTCTTGATTTATTTTCAAATTAAAATCGATAATTTTTCAAATATATTTGTTAGTGCTCAATATTCTAGTAGTGTTTTGTTTATCTTCCTCATTATTAGTTGCGTTACACGCAGGATTATAGGAACAAAATTTGAGGTGATAATAGAAAGCGATGAACAAATAGAGATCTCATTCACAAGAAAGTGGAATCCCTCCCAAAAGAGCACACTTGTCCCTCTCAACATAGACAAAAGGTTCGAAGATGTTTACTTCAGAATAAATTACACTTTAATGTTCTGTATTTTTTTGGTAAGTAATAATGTTAATGTACATTATATTACTACAATCTTTTTGTAATAAAATGTGGCACCCTAAAATTTGGGAGTGAATATGCATAATTTTAAAATAAAAAAATGGAAGAGCAGAGTTTAATAGTTTATTAAAAAAAAACCCATGCGTTTTACCTAAATAAAAGAAATAAAGATATAAATTATTAAATAAAAAAAAAAGAAGAAAATTTTGAAAGTCAATTCATGAAAAAATAAAAACTTTAAAACAAAGTGAAATGTAATGAGAAATAAGAAAAAAAAATATTAAATTCGAAAAGAAGAGAGATAAATTTGAAAGTTTAATTCATGAAAAAATAGAATATTTTAAATGTATAAGTAAAATAGAATATTTTAAATGTATAAGTAAAATATAGCAAGTAAATTATAAAATGCGAAATCAACTCCCTACTTTTTTCAATCAATCAACAATGAATACTAATCAAAGTTATATATATCATTGTTTTCCAGGTTTATAATGCTTCGTAATTCTTCGGGCTTCTATTCTTACGCCATCTACGAGCATTTAAAAGAATGGCCACCTTTCAACCTTCCCCAAACCAGGATTGTATTCAAGCTCAGAAAAGAGAAGTATATCTTCTTGCAATCTTGCTCGAGCTGATCTATAGCTCTTCATTAAATAAATAATTACATACTGATGTTATATATTATATTTTCGGTGGGTACGTAACGTACGTGATGCTGGATAAATGGATCAGGTTTCATTACATGGCCATAGCAGACAACAGGCAAAGATACATGCCCCTTCCCGATGACCGATTACCAGAAAGAAGCCAAGTCTTGGCGTGGCCAGAGTCTGTCCTTCTTGTCAACCCTATAGAGCCAGAATTCAAAGGAGAGGTACACATATATACATACGTATCTCATATATGGCTTTTTCATGAGAAATTTATAAAAATCTATAGTATATTATACGTACAAAAGAAATATAACATGATGAATATATGTTTGCTTGCTAGTTAAGCTAATTAATTAAATATACGACTGCAGGTGGATGACAAGTACGAATACTCATGCGAGAACCAAAACCTGCAGGTCCACGGTTGGATATGTGACGACCCGCATGTTGGTTTCTGGCAAATAACTCCCAGTGACGAGTTCCGATCTGGTGGACCTCTCAAACAAAATCTAACCTCCCATGTTGGCCCTGTTTGTCTTGCTGTAAGTATGATATATATATAACTTATATCCAATATTAATAGAGCTAGTCCATTAATTCCATGATATTGATAATAGAAAGATGCAACAAAACAGATGTTTCTTAGTGCTCACTACGCAGGAGAGGACCTAGTGATGAAGGTGAAACCAGATGAGCCATGGAAGAAAGTTTTTGGCCCTATTTTCATCTATCTCAATAATAGTAATAATAATTCTGTGTCCAATGCAAATGATGACCCATCATCATCCCTCTGGGAAGATGCAAAACACCAGGTAATTTATAAAACACAAAATTCTTCAGTAGTTAATTTCCCATTGTTTTGACTCTATTATTATTTTGGACGTCCTCCAGATGATGGAAGAAGTGCAAAAATGGCCTTATGATTTTCCTGCCTCCGAAAATTTTCCACGGTCGGACCAGCGGGGTAATGTTCATGGTAGAATACAGATTCGAGACAGGTATATATATACTGGTTTTACGGCTTGCCATTCGTACACATCGACTAATTAAGTGAACTCATAAGCTAGCTAGTATGATTAAACAAATATGAATTGAAGCTAGTCTTTTATTCCATAATTAAATATGTTTTTCTAATTGTTACTCAAAGCCTTACAAGAAATAAAAAAACTACTATATATACTTCTCTATGTAGGTACGTCAGTGAAGATTACATACCAGGAAAGGGTGCATATGTAGGCTTGGCACCACCAGGAGATGCTGGATCATGGCAAACAGATTGCAAGGTGATTTTATTCATTATCACCAAGCCAGTAGCACTTTCCAATTACTGCCATAGATAAAAAAACAGAAAAGAAAACTATGTATAGTGGCAATTTATATTATCGACACATTATCAAAAGAAATAATAAGGGTGACAAATTCACATTTTACTTTCTATCATTGGCAGGGCTACCAATTCTGGACTAGGGCAAATGAAAATGGCCACTACTCCATAAAACACATACGTGAGGGTGACTATAACCTTTACGCCTGGATTCCTGGTTTTATCGGAGATTACCGATATGATGAAACCATTAGCATAACTGCAGGTCAGTTTTTCGATTATCTTAGAGATCGATGACCAAAATCATAACAATGAAGATCTTTGTTATGTAGAATTAATTAACTAAATCCTAAATTGATACATGATGAATGCAATAAGTAATGATATATAAATGCAGGTTGTGATATTGATGTGGGTGATGCTGTGTATGAGCCTCCAAGAGACGGAGTAACATTGTGGGAAATCGGAATCCCCGATCGTTCTGCTGCTGAATTCTACATTCCCGATCCTAACCCCAAGTATATCAACAAACTCTATGTCAACCATCCTGACAGGTATCAGCAAAACCAATCCAATTAATGGCCCGTATTCACAATTAATTTGACAATTTGACAACATGAACACACATCCTATGTTGCCAGAGAGTACTAAGCGAATTATTTTGTTGCACTTGCAGGTTTAGGCAATACGGGTTATGGGAAAGATACACAGAATTATATCCTGAAGAAGATCTAACATACACTATTGGAGCCAGTGACTATAAAAAAGATTGGTTCTTTGCTCAGGTTACCAGGTGCACTTCTTCCTACCTATCGATGTGATGATGTGTTGATTTATGTACTTGTGACTTGAAATTATATTCGTTTTATAAAGGTTTGTAAAGATGTAAAATTCGTAGCTAGCGTGAATTAATTAATTAGCTTCCTTTTTGTTTGTTTATATAATAGGAAGAAAGATGATAACACATATGAAGCAACAACATGGCAAATCAAGTTTCAACTCGACAGTGTCAACGAGAACGAAGCCTACAAACTTCGAATTGCCCTCGCCACTGCAAACATTGCAGAACTGCAGGTATATATATCTATGGATATAATATAGCTAACATGCACAATTATATGCAACTTATTTTTTCTTTAATTTACTCTGTTTTTTTGTTTCTTTTCAATTCATTGAAGATTCGCATAAACGACTCCAAATCAGACCCTCCTCTGTTTACCACGGGAGTTATTGGACATGACAACACAATTGCTAGACACGGAATTCATGGTCTCTACCGGCTGTATATTGTAGCTATTCCGGGCTCATTGCTTGTGCAAGGAAACAATACACTGTTTTTATCCCAAGCAATGAGCACCGGTCCTTTCGCCCCTTTCCAAGGATTCATGTATGACTATATTCGCTTCGAAGCTCCACCACCATCTTCTACTTAATTTTCCACCTATCCTACCCTAGCTGCGTCCATGTCCTTCAAGACTAATACGTACACAATATTATTTGGATGATTTATGCTTCCACAAGGATTGATCTAATTCGACCAAAATAGCTAAGGAGTGATCAATGATTTTAATAATTACATATGTAAACTCTAATTTTATTCTCTCTTCTTAATTTGTTGTCTTTTTTTTTTCTTTACGACTTTACGTCCATACAAGAATCATTTTCTCGTCCAATCAAATATGAAAATATTTATAAATCTAATTTATGTGTAGGATGTGAACCCAACTAACATTATGATTTACGAATATGCTTTACTTACCTAAAAAAAAAAACAATAAGACTATGTTTTTATATATATTCTACGAAAATTAAGTGTAAGAAAATTGAAATGGAGAAAATAAATTTAAAAGTATTTAAATTGCAAGTATTCCTCTAATCGAAATCGAAAGAAGGATGGGCTATTAATTAGAGCAATATTACATAGATTTGTCGATTCTCTTTTTGGCCACTTCAGCAGCATCCGCCGCTTCAACTTCCATTTTCGCCTTCTGCAGCTCTGCCTCAGTCGCTTCTTTCTCGTTTCTCGCCGTCAACTTCTTAGCCTGCTTCCAAAAATCAAACACACCACCAAAAAGACATCAAATCATATAAACTGCGGGGTTTTGAACAGTTCTCATCTACTTTAATCAATGAAATTACGTTGTTCACTTCACAAAGGCCCGATGATATGTATGATTATGAAGTATAAAAAGTTGATGATCGATGAAATTAACCTGACCAAGGAAGAAAGCCTTAACATTGCGAAAGCCCTCTTGTAATGAAACGGCGAAAAACAGACAATCTTTCTTCACGCGAGACATGGTTGACGACGACGAACCTCCGCTGGCGGTGGCTGCGTCGTTACTTGTGGTGTTTGGTGGAGGCGACGCTCTAATTTCTTCCATCGGTCTCTTTTCTTCCGCTGAGCAATAATTAATCAGCTAGCGATTAAGATTCGAAGAGAGAAGGAAAATTTAAATTGAAGAAAGAGTAATTAATAAAATATTCTATTCATTTGTAAATTGTACTGAATATATATAGCTCGGGTTGAACATGTGGGCCGTGCAGAGTCACAAGAGTCAAGAGTGCGTGGCAGTTATATGACCCGCCATGTGTAGGTATTGCAGAGACTTAAAACTAGTGCATGCATGCTGAAAGTTACTATTTTCTTTTGATGATTTTATCATGCTTGTAACATAAATATGTTAAAAAAGCTAGTTTAAACTTCACATTATTATTTATTTAATAATTTATATTTGATCAGATAAAAGTCAAACGGTTTAAAAATTCAAACAATTAAACAGTTCCGTTGGTATCCCTCTATCAACTATCCGATCGACGGGCAGGGCGAATCCCTTTACTCGGGATGCAATCGGCCATGGAAATCGAGAACGTCCACTTTGATTCCACGATCTTCTTCCGCTCCATTAATAACAGTTTGGATTTGAATTTTTATTTTGAAAATCCGTTAAATCCAAATTGGATAATTAAAGAATTTATTATTATTTTTTTATTTTTTAAATATATTATTAATACAAAGTAAAAATAATAAAAATAAAAAGATATTCAAATATATATATATATATATATATATATCCAGATAAGAGTATAATAAAATATTATTAAGTAGTAATATTTGTTTGATAAATTTTAATATAGTGGTAGTGTTTGCAATCCAATCCTCTGCAAATTTAATATATAAAATTTTGATTATTAATTGTTCTATTGTTTTTTTATATCCTTGTTTTTTATTTTTAATATTCTTTTTTTTTAATGCTCAAACGATTCGATTTGGATCAAAACTGTTTTATTTATAATTAAAAAAAATCTAAACTGTATCGTACCGTTAAAATTTGGATCAAAACTGTTTTATTTAGAGAAAAGCTCCACTTCGGATGCACACAGGTTTCAGAGAAAGTTATAGCATGTTTAAGAGGGGGGCCTTCCATGGATGACAATAACTACTGTAACGAATCCACGGGGGACAAAGCCCACAATCAGACACAGGATTATTGCCGATCTCCTTTATGCGGCAGTTCTTCAAGGGATGCTAAGGAGTGGCATCATAGTCAACAAGTTGTGGTAAATCCATAGCTTTGAATATTTGGTTATGCATGCGTGTTACAAAACTGGAGGGGGGACCCGATTTCGGAAAAACTGTTTTTCCTGTAAAACTTATGTTTCGGTCCACTCACACTTTGTTGTTTTAAATTCCCTCCAGGTCGTGGTACAAGTGCGGGGGCAAGCGCCGAGGCAGAGGCGGAGGCATAAAGTTTTCCGTTGCGGAGTAGTTAGTTCACAGAGTAGGATTTGTTTCTTTAACTTGTTTTGTAATTTTATGCTCTGTGAAACTGTGGACTTGACGTCCAGTCGGTTGTAATCGTTTAATCTCCCTGGTCTGACAATGGGTGTGTTGTAATATTAATTAGTTTTCCGGTCTTTTGGATTCGATTGTCAGACGGGAGCAGGATGCTTCCCGATTATCGAGGCGATAATCGGGGTGGGTCCTGTCAATTGGTATCAGAGCCTAGGTTTACGATTCGTGTCCGGCACTCGGGTGTGCCTTGATTATTGTACTAACTTATGCCTCTTTCAGAGAAGGACGACCGGCCATGCCTCCGCGACGCGAACCCCCTCCACGACCTGATGGCGATGCCGACAGCGCTTCGATCGAGCGAGCCCAGCGTCTTGGGGCTACGGTGTTTAGTGGTGGAGCGGATCCCGAGGATGCTCACCGCTGGATTTCTCGGATTGAGCGGATCTTCACTATGATGCACTGTCCTCATGAGGAGCGTGTGTGTGTTGGCCACATTTTTACTTGATGGATCTGCTTATGAGTGGTGGTATACTCTAGAGTTGTCGGGCTGGGATGCCCGTACAGTGACTTGGGAGACCTATCGTGAACGGTTTCTGGATCAGTATTATCCCCGTTCATTCCGTGATGCTAGGGAGACCGAGTTTCTGCAGCTCCAGCAGGGGAGCATGTCCGTAGCTGAGTATGAACAGAAATTTCAGATGCTAGCTCGTTTTGCTCCTACCTTTGTATCTACTGAGGCTGAGAAATGTCGTAGGTTTGAGCTTGGCCTACGGGGTGAGATACGGGCCATTGTGACGGCCGGAGCTTTTGCTACTCTCAGGGAGTTGTCTGATGCCGTGGTGCGGGTTGAGGCTAGTCTCCTGACACGCCCACAGTACTCTGGTGGTGGGAAACGTCGCGAGCGTTCATATCCTGGATCATATGGTCAGAGAGCCCCGAAGAAGGGACGTTATAATGGAGCCTCATCCGCAGGCAATGATCGTTATGGCAGGCCTGGTAACCATCAGGGTTCCGGATTCCGAGCGCCTAGGGCGCAGACTGCTCCGCAGGCGAGCGCGACTTCTGTTGCTTCCACGGGACGGCAGGGTGGTGGTTTTGTTCGAGATGCTTCCAGTGTTATCTGTTTCTTCTGTGGTGAGCGGGGCCACTATCGGAGGGAGTGTCCATCTTTGCCACAGGGTGGTGGCGCAGGTCGGGGTGGAGCAGAGCAGGGACGGAGCACAGCTGCAGTTTCTGGGACTGGGAGTACTCGATGAGGTGGTACTGGAGCGGCTAATGGACAGAGGGGCCGGGGCCGTGGGTGAGCAGCTGGACCACAGGCCCGAGTTTTTGCTGTTACGCAGCAGGAGGCCAGGGCAGCGCCTGGTGTTGTGACAGGTACACTCACGATCTTTGGGCATGATGTTTGTGCTTTAATTGATCCTGGAGCTACTCATTCATTTATTTCACGGGACTGTGAGTTGTTGGCGGGTAGAGAGGTGTCCGCCTTGGACTGTGACTTGGGTGTGAGTACACCCACGGGAGATGTATTTGTGGTAAATCAAGTGTTGCGGGAGTGTCCCGTAATGGTAGGTGATGTTGGTCTGATGGCAGACTTGATACTCTTGGACTTGCACGACTTTGATGTCAATTTGGGAATGGACTGGTTGACGCTCCATCATGTTTCTATCGAATGCGTCGATAAGAAGGTTACCTTTCGGAGCCCGGGGTTACCGGAAACCACTTTTCAGGGGATTCAGCGAGCCACTCCTGTCGGAGTGATATCAGCCCTGAAGGCAAGTAAGTTGTTGAGGAAAGGGTGCCAGGGATACTTAGCTCAGGTGATGGATTCACGAGCTGCACCATTGAGGGTGGAGGATATACCGATAGTACGGGAGTTTCCGGATGTCTTTCCGGAGGATCTACCGGGATTGCCACCGCATCGAGATGTCGAGTTCACTGTTGATCTGGTTCCAGGTACGCAACCTATCTCTCAGACTCCGTATCGTATGGCGCCAGCCGAGTTGAAAGAACTGAAGGCGCAGTTACAAGAATTACTTGAGATGGGGTTTATTCGACCGAGTGTATCCCCCTGGGGAGCCCCGGTGTTGTTTGTGAAGAAAAAGGATGGGAGTTTGAGACTCTGCATCGATTACAGGCAACTGAATAAAGTAACAGTCAGGAACAAATACCCGTTGCCTCCGATCGATGATTTGTTCGATCAGCTGCGAGGAGCGCAGTACTTCTCCAAAATTGATCTACGTTCTGGGTATCATCAATTACGGGTTAAGGATGAGGATGTACCCAAGACAGCTTTTAGGACCCGTTATGGTCATTATGAGTTCCTTGTGATGCCGTTTGGTTTGACCAACGCACCCGCAGCATTTATGGACTTGATGAACCGAGTGTTGCAGCCATACTTGGATCATTTTGTCATCGTGTTCATTGACGATATCCTAGTCTACTCGAGGAGTGCGGAAGCGCACGAGGAGCACTTAAGGATGGTGCTAGGTACCTTGAGGGAAAACCAGTTGTACGCGAAGCTCAGCAAATGTCAGTTTTGGTTGACGAGCGTGAGTTTCTTGGGGCATGTGATCTCAACTGAAGGGATCAATGTGGATACTCAGAAAATTGAGGCAGTGGCGAAGTGGGAGCAACCGAGGACCGTCACTGAAGTCCGAAGTTTCTTGGGTTTGGCTGGTTACTACAGGAGGTTCGTAGAGGGTTTCTCTACCATTGCTGCCCCGTTGACGCGAATGATGCGGAAGGGAGTCAAGTTTGAGTGGGATGACGATTGCGAGCGTAGTTTTCGGGAGCTAAAGGAAAGGTTGACATCTGCTCCTATACTGACCCTTCCAGACGACAGTGGGGAATTTGAGGTGTACAGTGATGCATCCTTACAGGGTTTGGGATGTGTACTAATGCAGCATGGGAAAGTGATCGCCTATGCTTCGCGCCATTTGAAACCGCATGAGCGCAATTATCCTACGCACGATTTGGAATTAGCTGTTGTTGTGCATGCATTGAAAATTTGGAGACATTACCTGTATGGTGCGACTTGCAGAATGTTCACGGATCACAAAAGCCTGAAGTACTTGTTCACTCAGAAGGAGTTAAATGTGAGGCAGCGACGGTGGCTAGAGCTAATTAAGGATTATGATTGCACAATTGAGTACCACCCGGGGAAAGCCAATGTGGTGGCTGATACTCTAAGCCGGAAGTCAACGCATTCTGTAGCACATCTACGGACGGTTCATTTACCACTTTTGGTTGAACTCCGTAAGAATAGCATTGATTTGGGTTTGGATGGCCAAGGTGTCTTGCTGGCTAATTTCCATGTGAGACCACTTCTGGTCGATCGGATCGTTGAGGTTCAATCTCAAGATCCTGTCTCATGTGTACTTCGGATTGAAGTGGAAGCCGGTGAACGGCTGGATTTTACAGTCAGGGAGGATGAAGCTTTGCTAAAAGAAGGACGGTTGTGTGTGCCCGACGTTGAGGCACTGAAGAAGGAGATCTTGGATGAAGCTCATAGTTCGGCCTACGCGATGCATCCTGGTGGGACCAAGATGTATCGTACCTTGCGAGAGCACTACTGGTGGCCGGGAATGAAATGGGAGATTGCCGAGTTTGTCAGAAGGTGTCTGATTTTCCAGCAAGTGAAGGCTGAGAGACAACGACCTTATGGAGCCTTGCAACCCCTACCTATCCCGGAATGGAAATAGGATCACTTAACGATGGATTTCGTGTTTGGACTTCCTAGGACACCTGTAACGACCCGTCCCGAATTCCGGGATTAGTTTAGTGATTAATCTTGATTAGTGAGGTTGAACGGTGGTTAGTAGGGCGGAATCAGACAAATTGTGCAAAATGACCATTTTGCCCCTGGTCGTGGGCAAAATGTTGACTTTTTGATCGGGCGGTCAAACGGACTTTGACCGATGACCGTGACGTAGTTCGGGACGTCACGAGTTCATAGACAGGTGGCACGTTCGATTCCGACATTCGTAGAGAAAGTTATGGTGTTCAGAAGTTGAGGGGCATTTTGGTAATTTGGCATTTTAGGGGCCAAATGTTGACTTTCTGACCGGGAGGTCCGATGGGTGAGGGCCAAGGACCGTTACGTAGGTATCGTCGATACGAATCCAACGACAGGCGGCATGCCGAAATCGGAGATCCGACGACGACGTTATGGTCAAGGAAACGAACTAACGAACCGAGGCCGGGATTAAAATAATAATATAATAATGAATAGTGACCGTTGACCCTACACACCTGGATGAGTGACAAGTGTCACTCATCCCTTGAAATCAGAATCCATGTTTTTGGGGGAGACCTCATCATGATGTTTAATTAATTTTTAATTAATTAATTAATCTTTTAATTTCCATTATCCCTCCCTAATTTGCTTAACCGTGTACAACCAACCCAGCTTCTACCCAACCTAAAATCCTCTGCCATTGCTGAACCTGAGAGTGTGATTTTGTGAGCGTTTTGAGTGTGATTTCAACTGGGTAAACACGAGAGATTGACGGTGAGGAAGAACTGAGAATTCGAAAAATTAAGTTTTGGGAGGGAAAATCAAATTGAAGGAATTGGGCTGTGATGATCGAATTGGAGGTTACAAACATCTTCCTGAGGTTGTGACGAGTCGATCCACATCAAAAACGAGAAGGAATGGTGCCGTTTTGGCTCTGATCGAGCTTGGTGACAGAGGAAGAAATCGAGGCTGAGTCGTGGAGTTTGGGGCTATGATTGACTCAATTGTTGTGGGGAAATGACTCCTCATGATCCCACGATGCTTCTGGGTTCATCAATTGAAGGAAACCGATCGAGATCGATGGACCTCCATTGATGAACAGTGACGGTGCTCGAGTTTGAGTCGTGACGATTGAACACCGGATTGAAGCAATTGTGTTGGGGGAAATGATTTACGGAGTCCATGGAAGCTTCTGGTTGAATCAATTTCAGGATATCGATCGAAATAGATGGGGTTCGAAGGATGAACAATGGACGGGTGTTCTTGGTGTTCATCATCGAATCGTGGAGTTGTAGGTAATGATTTGTGTAATCAATGTTACAGAACTTAAATTAAACTTAAAACGAAGCTAATGGAATGATCAATTGATGTAATTAAGGCTGAATTGATAGGATTGGAACCGGGTCGTATCGCGGGCACACTGGACCCGTTTACCAGACATACGGGTTAGATGGTGACACTGTAGCAGGCGCGTGGGTTTCACGCGCATCCACTCACGGCGGCGCGTGACGGTGCGTGGGCGCGAATCTCGAGGTGAGGTCAACATGACTTCTGTCCTATTTAATGTAACGGACATTTTGGAATTGGTTTCGTGTCGATCGGGACACCGTCTCGATATTGTTCGGGATGTCCGAAGGTTTTAAATTAAGTTTAAAAATAAGTAAAAATTCGGGAAAATTACGGGACTTTGATAGGATGTTAATGTTGAGGTTAGTGACCCTCTAATGTGACTTGGACAGGATTGGGAGTCCCGGTGATAGTTGTGTGGCCCGGGAGGGCCGGTGGCACGCATATCGAGGCACACGGTTAAAACGGTCTGTGAGTGGACTTTGGTTTTATAAATCCTATGCATGCTTAAATGTGTTATATGGTTTATATACATGATTTCTATGATGGTATTTGTGAGCATTGATTTTGGATATGTTGCACGTATTTCGAGGTGTTTTCCGTATTTCACGTATATCGGGATTAACGGTTTATTTGCGGTTTTGTGTGCTTGTGGTTAAATAAATAATATGATGAAATGGTTTTGAAATTGGAAATATGAACTCGGGCTTGAGGCCCACTTGTTTTGGAAATTTCGGACTTGGAGTCCATTTGAGAATCGGGTCGGGGGCCCAGTTGGTTAATGAAATCGGGCCAGGGGCCCAGTTGGTATGAAATCGGGCTGAGACCCATTTGAGTTATATTATCGGGCCAGGGGCCCAGTTGATTTACGAATTCGGGCCGTGGGCCCAGTGGGTTTATAAGTCGGGCTGCGGGCCCAGTTGGTTTACAAATCGGGCCGTGGGCCCAGTGGTTCATAAAAATCGGGCATGAGGCCCAGTTGGATAATAAATGTGATTTTGGGTCAGGGACCCTATATTTAATAATTGTGATTTTGGGTCAGGGACCCTAAAGGGGATTACGTGGTTTTATGGAAATTTCGGGCAGGGCCCATTGTAATGATGTGATAAAAGGATTTAATAAAACTGTTTTCCATATACCATCTGGATACAAGGATATATGATGGTCTCCTCCAGATGTCTGGGACACTGGGGAAGTCACGGTGCATTGCCTGCGAGGGGTCATTATACGGAGCAGCCGGACCGTATGATGACTCAGGAGCAGGATTGCTATGATTGACGTCAGGGACGTCAGACATCAGGGATGTCAGATATATGGACCCGGAGAGACCCCGGGCAGCACGCGTAGCTTATGAAACCGTGAGACATGACGTCAGGGACGTCTAGCATCAGGGATGCTGGTGATGGTAATGGTAAAATACGAATTAATGAAATGGCTTTCCGGGTGGATTTATGATTGTGTGATTTTAATGAATTAATGTTCATTTATGGTAGTGGGTGGTGACCCACATGGTCGTATATGCATGGTGGTGGTATTCCACGGTTTTGGGCTGAGTTCCCACACTTGGTTTTTGGTTAACGGTTTTTGGGCTAAGGCCCTAATGGCTCGGTTGAGCAAACGTTTTGGTTACTAGTTTTGGTGGCATGCATACGTTTTTATTGGAGGGCATAAATGTCTTATAAATGTATTTGATGAACTTATTGGTTTTGTCCACTCACAGCTTTTGGTTTTAATGCCCTTCAGGTTGATCACGGATGCGGTTGCAGCAGGGACTGGGACATTGCACACCTCCTCCATCGATCCTTGCGCACTCTGGATGCCCCGTTTGGGCAGTGACTCTTGGTTATCCCTGGTCCGACACCCCTTGTTGGACGGGAGCAGGACACATTCCATGGTAATCCCGGGGGGATTGGGATGGGTCCTGTCAACACCCAGGGGTCACGATGGAGTTTGGGTGATTGTGGACAGGCTTACGAAATCAGCTCATTTCTTGCCAGTGCGAGAGAACTTCAAGATGACACAGTTGGCCCAGTTGTTTATTGACGAGGTCATCCGTTTGCACGGTACTCCGGAATCAATAGTTTCTGACCGAGACCCGAGGTTTACTTCTCGATTTTGGCAGAGTCTGCAGGAAGCATTTGGGACGAAACTTCGTTTCAGTACTGCATTTCATCCTCAGACTGACGGCCAGTCTGAGCGGACCATCCAGACTTTGGAGGATATGATGCGAGCTTGCGTTTTGCAATTTCAGGACACTTGGGAGTCACATCTAGCCTTGATGGAATTTGCCTACAACAACAGCTATCAGGCGAGCATTGGGATGGCTCCGTACGAAGCCTTGTACGGACGGCAGTGCAGAACCCCGTTGTGTTGGACGGACGTAGGTGAAAGGAAGCTGACTAAATTCGAATTGGTGGAACTGACGACCGAGAAGGTCAAACTCATCAGGGATCGGCTCAAGGCAGCCCAAGACAGACAAAAGAGCTATGTGGACCATCGGACTCGAGATCTTGAGTTTGCGGTCGGAGATCGGGTATTCCTGAAATTATCCCCTTGGAAGGGTGTGGTGAGATTTGGCAGGCGAGGAAAGTTGAGCCCTCGTTATATCGGACCTTATGAGATTACCGAGAGGATTGGCCCGGTGGCCTACAGGTTGGCACTACCGCCAGAGCTGTCGAAGGTCCACGATGTTTTTCATGTGTCGATGCTGCGGAAATATGTGTTTGACGCATCTCATGTACTGGAGGAGCAGCCCATTGAACTTCGAGATGACTTGAGCTTCGAGGAACAGCCGGTACAGATTTTGGATCGAAAGGATAAAGTACTACGTCGGAAGACCGTTCCTCTGGTTAAAGGTACTCTGGAGGACCCAGAATCTGGAGGAAGCCACATGGGAACCCGAGGCACAGATGCGAGAACAGTTCCCCTACTTGTTTCCTTGAAATTTCGGGACGAATTTCTTAAAGGGGGGAAATTGTAACGCCCCGGACGTTCTGAAAATGTAATATTGTAAAATATTGAATAAAATGACGTTTTTACCCCTGTGATTTGTGTGGTCAATTTGTTGACTTTTTGATTGGGAGGTCGAACGGACGTGGAGTGATGACCGTGACGTAGTTCGGGACGTCACGAGTTCATAGACAGGTGGCATGTTCGATTCGGACGATCAGGGTGAAAGTTATGATGTTCGGAAGTTCAGGGGCATTACCGTAATTGGGCGTTGTTATGGGGAAAAGTTGACTTTTTGTTTGACAATTGATATGCATTTGACTCGAAGACCGTTATGTTCGTCTCGACGCCCTGAGTACAACGACAGGCGGCACGCTTGAAACGGACATCGGATGACCGAGTTATGGGTCACAGAAGCTAGAGGGCAATTTGGTAATTATTGCACAGAGGGGCATTTTGGTCATTTTCACGGCGGTTACTGTAGCACCACCGTGAAAAACAGAGTGCGGCCGTGGAGCTTTGTGCGTGCAATTGTTTATGGCTAAGTGGACTGGTGAGTGGGGTTAGTTTATGAATTTTGAGATTGTGGGAAGCATCCCTGCGTGTCTGGGCAGAGACTGAGTGCACGGGCTGGGTTAAATAATGGCTATGGCTTCTGTGTGTGTGGGAGACATTTTCAGAAAATCTCAGTTGGTCTCCCACGGGTTGCTGGCCGTTTGAATCGATCGACAGAGTAAAGGAGTGAGGAGAGGACTCAGTTGGGTCATTTGGTTCAGTTTAGGAGCTGAGTAGAGAGGAAACCGTGAGTGAAACCGTGAAGAACCATTTTCGGGTTTTTGGGGGGAAAGCTCTGAATTCGACTTCTACGGGTTGAGAGACAAACCTAAACACATTGAAGGACTTCTGGGAGTGAAAGGATCATGTTGGTGCAATTTTTGGGTGAGGACGACCACTGTTGGCCCTAGAACGCAAGTCACTGCACTGGGAGGAACCAGTTGGAGGGAAAAATCCCATTCAATTTCTGGAGCCTGTTGATCGAAACCAAAGGCCGTGTTAGACTTCTGGGGTCACTTCGTGCACAACCGTGCAAGAATTGAAGGAGGAGGAGGACAGTTTGGCCGGGAACCTGAGTCTCAGTTTCAGGGGAAAACCAGTGTTGAGGACGACGACTTCCAGGTAACGGCGAGCTAAATTGTTAGTGCCATTGTGTTCGTCTAAGTTCCCTTAATCTACTGGTGAAATTAATTTGAGAATGGAGTTAGTTTGGGTGAGTTCTGGGTGACGACCTGTTCGGCTGTTCAAGTCTGGGTTGAAACGGTTTAGGGACAGTCGAGGTTAATAATTAGTACAGACATAAAATTAATAGAGTATAGAAGGTGTTAGGATTGAAAACGGGAGGAATTGCTTGAGAATTGAACTTGAACTGGTCGGGTTGTGTCGCGGGTGACAGACCCGTTTATCAGGCTATCCGGGTAGGAACGATGACACTGTAGCTTGGCGCGTGGCCTTCACGCGCAGCCACTTTGGGCGGCGCGTGACGGCGCGTGCGATGTCATCTCCGATTACGGTAAACATGGAAATTGATCCTTTCAGTGTAATTAACATTTTACCTTTAGAGTTCGAATTGTTTGGGAGTCTTTCGGGATAATTTCGGGAGCTTGGAAGTTTAGGACCTTAAGGTTTATTTCGCCGAAAAATCCGGGAAAATTAGGAAAAATCCTACGAGCTATTTGAGGATGTTTGTAACCCTTCTTTTACATTTTTACAGGCCCGGACACTTCCGAAGCTACAGAGGAGCGCGCGGGACGCGATTGACGCGTCCTAAAACCGTGAGTGGACTTTTTGATTTCTAAATTGGGCATGCATGACTATTTTGCTTATTTATCTCATGGTTTTACATATGATTTTATGATGGTGATTATGACACATCGGTTTTACGTGTTTTCACGTTTTTTGAGATCTTTATCGTATTTCACGCATTTCGAGATTACGGTTTTTGCTATTGCATGCGTGATGATTTTGATGAAGTACCTGGATATGAATATGCATGTTTCGGATTTATGATGTTTGATCACATTGTGAAGTAATTTTTGGAAATTGCATGTGTTGGAATTTGCATGTGAATTTGGACATAAGTCCTGTTATGATGAGAAATGTTTTCGGAATAATGTTGGAAAACGGTTTGTGATGAATCCTGGTTTATTGTGTTTAAAAACGGTTTTGGGTTTAAAGACCCGGTTAATGGTTGGATCTGGTTTTGGGTTTAAAGACCCGGTATGTTGATGACGGGGGCGGGCCCGAAAATTGGGTCTAAAGACCCGAATTGAGTTTAAAGACTCGTGAGTTTAAAGACTCGATTATTGTGATACCCCCGAGGCCTATTAATCATGTTTTGAGTTTAAAGACTCGTTGATATCCCGGGAAGGCGAGTTTAAAGACTCGGATGGATCCAACGGCATAATTGTGGTTATTGATTCACAGTTTACTTGATTTGTGCAATTAACGTTTCAAAATGACGTTTTCCGAAACCTGGCATTATTAAATGGATTTTACATGAATTATGGCGATCCTTTGCAACGTTTTTCATGTGTTTCGGAAAAAGAGTTTTCAAAGGTTAATATGCAAAATTTGAATATTTGGTTATGCATGCGTGTTACAAAACTGGAGGGCGGACCCGATTTCGGAAAAACTGTTTTTCCTGTAAAACTTATGTTTCGGTCCACTCACACTTTGTTGTTTTAAATTCCCTCCAGGTCGTGGTACAAGTGCGGGGGCAAGCGCCGAGGCAGAGGCGGAGGCATAAAGTTTTCCGTTGCGGAGTAGTTAGTTCACAGAGTAGGATTTGTTTCTTTAACTTGTTTTGTAATTTTATGCTCTGTGAAACTGTGGACTTGACGTCCAGTCGGTTGTAATCGTTTAATCTCCCTGGTCTGACAATGGGTGTGTTGTAATATTAATTAGTTTTCCGGTCTTTTGGATTCGATTGTCAGACGGGAGCAGGATGCTTCCCGATTATCGAGGCGATAATCGGGGTGGGTCCTGTCAGGGGGGGGGGGGGGTGGCGGTCTCGGGTTCGACCCCTCAACTGCAAATCCCTTGGTTTTTTCCTTTTTATTCCTCCAGCCAGCTGCCAAATACCCTTTTTTTTTCCCTTTTTATTCATTTATTCCAATTTTTCAAAGATTGGTTTTTTTTTTTTTCATTTTTTGTCCAATTTTATATATATTCATTTTTTTTTTCATTTTTTTCCCAATTTTAAATATATTAAACTTATTTTATCATTTTTCTTACATTGAATTTTTGTATGTTTATTGTTATATTTTTAACCATTTTAACATTCAATTATAGTAACTCACCTCAATTTATGTTTATATTTAAGATTTTATATTATTAGTCATCGTCAGAATCATATTACATCTTATTCATCATATATTTATTATATAAAAA